>LZPO01017452.1:113219-157309 GCA_001675575.1 Neotoma lepida
AAATCAGATCTGTTTATTCCTTCTGTAGTATGCTGTCTTCAGGAATGATTAACACTCTACTCCATAAAGGACTGTCTTATGTTTCATGGCAGAAGTCTTGGATGCTGTGTGTTTGTATGGCATCTCCTCTTTTCTGTTGACATGCAATCAGAATCTTCACAGGCAACTTCCAGCACTTCCTTCATCAGAAGCACCACNTCCTTGAGAAGCAATATAGAACTCTATTTGGAGAAAGAGTCATTTATGCATCGAATCCTCAAGCGNACCTATAATAAAATAAACCCTTGATAAAAAATTTAGCAAGGGATGCATTTAATCTTTTGAGATCACACATNATTCTTAATGGTATAAATGAGCCCAGAGAGGACATTGTAACTTCAGGCTTATTATGGTTCCCCAGGTCCTTTAGGGGCTTCAGACCATCTTAGATTTGATAAAAATTGCAGAACCCTTTCCTCAGAAAGTGCATAACACCACAAAGTTTACTACAGCTCCAAGAAGTCTCTCACTCNGTCAGATTTAGGTACTGAGTTCTACTAAGAGAGTATATCAANTAACATTGGAAAACGTCCCCAAGCAATTGGAAATGCTTAAAGGCTAATTTGTGTTCAGACTGCCTCATGAACTCTCCCCAGCCTATTGTCAAGACTCAATTAAATTAAGTGTTCCTTAACTCAATCTATTAAAAAAAGGAAAGGAGTGCATTGTAAAAACATCATTTCTTCCCTCCCATATACGTCCATTCCTTGTCCAAATCTAGAATATTCCTGTCGTATTTCTATTTCTACACTGGATGTCTATCAAGACATTTGGTATTAATAACTCTGTTATAAGAACATTTTACCAGCTGACTCTGAGCACTAACATGTGCTGTATTTGTTTGCTGGTTTTGCTTTTGAAGAGCAAGATAAGGTCTCTATAGCAAATCATTTTGTAGAGGAAAATCCCTTAGAAACCACAGTATTGCCTTTCCCTTCCTTTACTCGTTTCAATTACAGCTAATAGCATTAATCAGCACTTTCAAACCTCTGTCTAAAGTTTCACTTGATAGCTCTGNATCCTGATGATTTCAAAAGCCATACTGAGTTACAGGAATATAAGCTCAGTGCTAAAAGTTCAGGATATCAACCAGACACTGCAGTTTCACAAATGAAAACAAAACAACTCTGAGAGACAGAGAAACTAATATTACATTACCAAGACCTCCATAACTCACACAAGGCGTGTTTCACTTGATCATTCTNATGACAAACTCTCTCCCTCTTCTCAACAGGGAAAGTAGAAGAGTTTTTTTGTGGAAAATGCTAATTTACTAAAGTGGTGGCTGTAGGTTCTCCTCAGTGATCCGTGACTTCACTAGTTGTGGGTTGTTGGCTAGGGTTTAAGTACCAGGCATGATTTTCATCTTATTGAACAGTAAATCCAATTAGAGGTCAGTTGGTTACTGTCAAAGTATGTGTGCCACTATTGCATACGTAGGGTTATTGTGCCATCCTAGTTGTTGTGGTTCATAGGCACCATAGCTAGGTCAGACTGTTGGTTGCTTCCCTCCCNTGGAAAACTTACATGGCATCTTCCGGTACCATGAAATCTAGTCCTCAGNATAGGGGCATTCAGATTAGTTCCAGCTCAGAGGTCTCTGGGCCCTGTGTCTGAACTTGTGTCCACCTCTGGGGACAACCAAAGGCAAAGCAATAGACTGCAATGTTTTGNAAGTTTCTTAGAGAACTCTGACCAACAACTCAATAGATAGAAATGATGCTAAAACTGTGAGTCCTACATCTTGCAGGCAACAGGAAGCTGACTGACATACTAGGCAGTATCCTGAGCATAGGAAACCTGAAAGTGAAAGTCACTCCCACAGTGACACACTTCCTCCAACAAGGCCATACCCACTCTAACAAAACCATACCTCCTGATAGTGCCACTCTCTATGAGATTATGGGGGTGGCAATTACATTCAAACTACCACATATATATTAAAAGTTAAGAAATAATTGAAGTGTATGAAAAGTCACAATACAAAACTGTGACCATAATGAGCTAAATTTTATTAGTTTCAATAAATACACACTATTGATGTATAGACATTTGTCTCTTCAAAATGTGAAGCTATAATGGAAAAACTGGCCCCAGATTTATCATCCTATACTAAAAATACTGGAAAATGGAATAAAATNCAAGAAANAGATATTTTCCAATTTGCANTAACAACAGGAACAAAATGATTACCTTCCAAAGGAAGGAGACTGAGTCAAGCTCTGTACCCNTGCTAACTTTCTACACAAGACNCACCTCACAGCAGTACTCATAGGGGGACCTGAAGCAGACAGCAGCTGAAGAGCTTTGCCTAGATCTGGGGGTACACAGCTGTATCCCCAGCACTTGGGAGGTAGAATCGTGAGCATCAGGGGTTCAAGGTCATCCTTGGCTACAGTGAATCTGAAGCTAGCCTGAGATACATAAGACACTGTCTGAGAACAAGAAAAGGAAAAGGAAAATGCAAAATGAACTATTTACTCATATTTTTAAGAGCATAACAGAACAAGAATGTTATCTCTCTCTTTTCTATTCAAATTTTGTTAGATGGTATATTAAGGAGGAAAAGGAAATAGAAAACTACAGAAATTGACTGTAAACAGAAAGTCCTAAGGAATCTCAAAATAAATAAAAGNACTCACTACTGAGTGACTTTATTAAGGTGTCTAAATCAAAGCTGGTGTACAAAATCAATTGCATTTCTCTATTGACAACANAGTATTGGAAATATATTTATTTCTATTACAATTATATCTAAAATNCCACTTTTAGAGATAAGCATTACAAAATAGATGCAATATTTGTTTACTGAATATCACAGAACACTGCAGAAACATATTTTTAAAAGATGCAAACAAATAAGAGAACATACAATGTTCATGGATTAGAGGATCCAACACTTTGACAGCATTAACTCTCCCAAAGCTGATCTATAGATTAGATGAATACAAATCCAATTCCCAAATAAATTTTGGTAACAACAGACAAGATTATTAGAAAATTTATTTAGACATTCAAAATATCTATAATAGCAAGCAGTTCTGAGGATAAAACAGAACAAAGTCAGATAAATTGTCTCACTTTGTTCTGGATAAGTTGTTGGGGGAAAAACAGGCCTAACAGTCAATGGAATGAAGTGGAAAGTTCAGAAATGGCTCAAATATCCATGGTTAATTGGTTTTCAACAAAGGTGCAGAGTGATCCAGTGGGAGGAAGTATAGTCTTTTTTCCTTTTATTTTTTTAATTAATTTTTTATTAAACTTTTCACTTATTTTATATATCAACCACAGTTTTCCCTCCCTCTTCTCCTCCTGTTCCCTCCCCCTGACCTCACCTGTAACTACCACCCCCATCCGTTCCTCCTCTGTCTCCATTCAGAAAGGGGCAGGCCTCCCATGGGAGTCAGCAAAGCATGGCACATCAGGTTGAGGCAGGACCATGCTTATCTCCCTGTACCAAGACTAGACAAGGAAACCCATCATAGAGGGGATAGGTTCCCAAAAGTCAGCCCAAGCACCAAGGACAGATCCTGATCCCACTGCTAGGAGCCCCACAAACAGACCAAGCTACACAACTGTCACACATATGCAGAGGGCCTAGGTTGGCCCTATGCAAGCTCCCTAGCTGTTGGTCCAGAGTTCATGAGCTCCCATAAGCTCAGGTCAGCTGTCTCTATGGGTTCCCCCATCATGACCTTGACCAGCCAGGNTCATATAATCCCTCCTCCCTCTCTTCAACAGGACTCCTGGAGGAGCTCAGCTGGTGCTTGGCTGTGGATATCTGCCTCCACCTCCAGTTACTGGATGAAGGGTCTCTGGTGACAATTAAGGTAGTCATCAATCTGATTACAGGAGAAGGAGACTCTCCACTATTGCTAGGAGTCTTAGCTAGAGATTCCTGGGAGTTTCCGNGGCATCAGTTTTCTCCTTAGCCCCCAAATGCACCCCCCCTCATCAAAATATCTCTTCCATTACTCTCCCCCTCCATCCCGCCCCCAACCCATCCAACCCCATCCCTCTTGTTCCCGTCTGTTCCTCCACCTCCAGTTTACCCAGGAGATCTCTTCTATTTCCCCTTCCCAGGGAAATTCATGCATCCCTCTTTGGGCCCTCCTGTTACCTAGCTTCTCTGGGGCTGTGGATTTTAGCATAACTATCCTTTACTTTATAGCTAATATCCACTTATAAGTGAGTACATACCATGTTTGACTTTTTGAGTCTGGATTACCTCACTCAGGATGATATTTTCTAGTTCCATCCATTTGCCTGCAAATTTCATGATATCATTGTTTTTCACAGCTGAGTAATACTCCATTGTGTAANTATACCACATTTTTCTCTATCGATACTTCGGTTGAGGGGCATCTAGGTTGTTTTCAGATTCTGGCTATTATGAATAATGCTGCTATGAACATAGTTGAGCAAGTGTCCTTATGGTATGGTTGAGCATCCTTTGGATTTAAGCCCAAAAGTGGTATAGCTGGGTCTTGAGGTAGATTGATTCCCAATTTTCTGAGAAACTGTCATACCAATTTCCAAAGTAGCTGTACAAGTTTGCACTCCCACTAGCAGTGGAGGAGTGTTCCCCTTACTCCATATCCTCTCCAACATAAGTTGTCGTTAGTGTTTTTTGATCTTAGCCATTGTGACAGGTCTAAGATGATATCTCAGAGTCATTTTGATTTGCATTTCCCTGATGCCTAAGAATATTGAACAGTTCTTTAAGTGTATCTCAGCCATTTGAGATTCTTCTGTTGAGAATTCTCTGTTTAAATCTGTACCCCATTTTTAATAGGATTATTTGATATTTTGATGTCTAGTTTCTTGAGTTCTTTATGTATTTTGGAGATCATCCCTCTGTCAGATGTGGGGTTGGTGAAGATCTTTTCCCATTCTGTGGGCTGTTGTTTTTGTCTTATTGACAGTGTCCTTTGCCTTACAGAAGCTTTTCAGTTTCAGAAGGTCCCATTTATCATTGATCTTAGTGTCTGTGCTACTTGTGNTCTATTCAGGAAGTTGCCTCCTGTGCTGAAAGCATGATCCAGTAAAGGAAATGATTAACCAGTGTTTATCAAGTAAAACATGCCAGTGAAGTGAAATAAGCAAGACAGAGACTTGAGACTATATGCACATTACATGGATCTGTCAAAGGATTCAATTTAAATAAAGAATTTTGCAAGTTATCAACCAAGAGTGATTACCACCTCCAGAAATATTATTTAACTATAATATTGCTAAAACTTTAGTAAAATGTCAAATAAAGAACAGTAAAATAATGTAACAATAGGATAAATACTAAATGCATAAAGCAAACCTCTAATGTTCATATTTAAGAATAAATGTATCTGTAGTAAGTATTATGGTATTTTTCTCTGGTATATTTTATCAGCTATTAAAGGTGTTTAGTAATGTTGTAAAATCGCATTTATTTATTTATTTATTTATTTATTTATTTATTTATTTATTATTTTGAAATGGTCTAACTACGTAACTTAGGCTGACCTTGAGCTCATAGAGCACAAGTTCCTCCTGTCTCTACTTCCCAAGTACTGGGATTAAAGGCATTAGCCACCATGCTCACCCTGCTGGAATTGCTTTTTGTTGTAGAATATTATTTTAAGATGTTTTACATTTGTCTATGCTGTAGAACATTTGTTTAATGGTGCAAAGATGTGTTGCATTCTTTTATGTTGCATTTGTTTAACTCTGTGAAGCTGGGTTACTTTGCCTGTGTAAAACACCTGATGGTCTAATAAAGAACTGAATGGTCAATAGCGAGGCAGGAGACAGGATAGGTGGGGCTGGCAGGAAGAGAGAATAAATAGAAGGAGAAATCTGGAAGGAAAAAAGAAGGAGCAAGAGAGATCAAGGAGTGAGAAAAGAAGGGGTCAGCCACCAGAGTAAGCCACAGAGTAAGCGTGAAAGTAAGATATGCAGAAGTAAGAAAAGGAAAAAGCCCAGGGATAAAAGTAGATGGGATAATTTAAAGTTAAGTAAAGCTGGCTAGAAATAAGCCAAGCTAAGGCCAGGGNATTTATAAGTAAGAATAAGCCTCCTTGTGTGATTTATTTGGGGGCTGAGTGGCGGGCCCCAATGAAAGNGTAAAAACAACAACAACATCTTTTATCTTTTAAAAGACATTTAGTTATTCACATTTACTCCTGATGTAAATGCATGAGCTTAGGAAGTTCAGTACATGAATGTGATAAGGTAAAAATAAATCCTACGTACTTTTAATTGTTTTAATTATAGAGATATAAAGAAAGATGCTTCATATTATAATGCATTCTATAGACTGAAACCATAGAAACCTAACCTATCTTACAGCTCAAGGCTGAACACCTAACTTCTGGCACAGAGCAGTAGGAAGTTAATAAACACTTCTCAAGTGGATATTGCAAGGTCAGCTGTGGTAAGGAAAATGAACGACAAAGTTTGGGATATACAAGAGATGACATGATTTACAAAAGTNTAATTTTGANTGGCAACACAGACACATGGTGACTAGTAAAGGGAAGCTATAGTGGGTAGCTGTTCTAGCTATGACCTTGAAGTACCACCCCTAGTGAGGTAGCAGGTAACTGTTATACTTGCCTATGACCTTGAAGTATATGCCCCTGGGGTGTGGCCACTGGGGGGCGAGGCTCTCCTTGCTGCCTTGTGGTTCTGGATGCTGGGACTGACCAGGCAGATCTTGGAAGATGAGCATGGGACATAGCTCAGTTTTCCCAGACCCTACGATAAATACTGGTGCTATAGTGAGTTACCCTCTAATAAATTCCCTTGCTCATTAAATAGACTCGGTGGATTTCTCTTATTAGNATGCCAAGTTAGAATGATCATTATAAATGATAAATACATAATTAAAGCACAAAGTCACTAGGTTATATAGGATCAGCCACAAGTTAGTTCTAATAAAATATTTAGAGATGTGGGGCTGGAGAGATGGCTCAGTGGTTAAGAGCCCGGGCTGCTCTTCCAAAGGACCCAGGTTCAATACCCAGAACCCACATGGCAGCTCACAACTGTCTGTAACTCCAAGATCTGACACCCTCACACTGACACACACGTGGGCCAAACATTGATGCATGTAAAATAAAAATAAATAAATGATTAAAAAATATTTAGAGATGGTTATTTTTCCATGGGGAAAACTAGATGTAGGATTCCTGATACCAAATCCAACNCTTGATAAGCTAAATAGAATGTGGATTTTTGTAATTGGAAAAAAAAAAGCAGGCACCAGGACTGCTTTAAAATACATTGCAGTTGAGAACACCAACTAGCTACATTTTCCCACACAGTTGTAAATTTGTTTCTTATTTTAGAAACCAGGAATAGCAATGAATTAAAGTGTATTTACAGTTGATGATTATTTTTCTTACACGATGGTAACCAGAGCACTGCATTCAGTCTTGACTTTGAAAAGTCTATGATTTTCTGAGATAGTTTTATGTCTCAAGAAATAAAAAGTGTCATAAGAAATACAATATTTTTGCATTTTGGGCAATTACAATGTAAAATNTTGATAAATGTTATGTATTCACCAAAACATCAGCTANTAAGTTTTAACTTTCCTAATGTTCAACTTTCCAAGAAAGTTTAGTTCTCGTGAATTCAGACCTTGAACATGGGAAGTGCTTAATGTTTATCAGTAGTGCTGAACTTTGCCTCCTTGGGAGCTGGGAAGCTTTGCTGACAAGGATNGGTGTGACAACCACAATTCAACAGTTAAGCATGCCAGGATTTTTGTGTTTATTCAGGTCAATAAAACTCAGTTTCACCATTTTATATGACTCCAGAATTAGCCAATATTCCCAAAGTTGCTGGAACTTCAGGTTTTGATATTTTTGTGTATTTGGCCCTTTCTCTCTTGACTTTCTTAAGTGAATTTTTCTTTACCCTGGTTATTTATTTTATTTTATTGTAATTCTTCAACAAGTACTTTTAAAGAAAGTTTTATACTTAAAAAGCAAATGTTTCATTAAATCCAAATAGACAATATNGATAGGTTTCAGTAAAGGGGCTGTTGAGGAGGCCTGCTCCACTGGCAGACCCAGCCTTTGCCGTCTCTCACCTTTCCTCTTCCCGCATTCTCAGGCTCTTCTTACTGACTCCATTGCTCTGATTTTTATGCATTATTATTATTATCATTATTATTATTATTATTATTATTATTATTAGTAGTAGTAGTGGTGGTAATATTTTTGTTTTGTGAGACAGGGTCGATGTCTTCCTGGCTGTCCTGGAACTCACTATGTAGCACAGGCTGGCCTTGAACTCATAGAGATCCACATGCCTCTGCCTCTAACATGCTGGGGTTATGGGTGTGAACCACCATGCTCAGCTTATTCTATTAGTTTTAATTGTGTATGTGTGTGCACACGTGAATGCAGGTACCTGCAGAGATTATCCTTGCTGCTGCCTTCAGAGGGGAAGTAGTGGCTGGTGTGCCAGTAGCTACCTTAGCAGTCAGTTCTAATCAATTCAACCAAAACCCCTCTGATTGGAGACTTTTTTCCTCCTATGGTGCACATAATTATGGTTCCAGTGGCAAATGAATAACAGTCTTAAAGTCACTGGCATTACTTTAATAAGGCGACACTTTACAAAGGTGGGCACAAGGCTACAGAAAATAAACAAGAGACAGTGAAGGATCTCACTTACCCACAGCAAGAGGGCCAGTTCATCTCAAGTCTCAAGGAAGACAATAGTGTCCCATTTGCTGCCTGAAGCNTTCTTAGGGGCCATGAACTTCCAGGAGGCCATCCTAACAGAAAGCAGCTTCCAGGAGTGGTCACTNTGGTCTCTTTCCTACCTACTTTTGTCTCTCCTTCTGTGTCTCTTACATGATTATAATTAAGAGGAAAGGAATCTGGTTTACACAATGCATNAAGCCACCCTCAGGGGCATCAATAGCGCAGAAGGATGGAAAGAGAGACTGTAGGAACCAATGAAAAATAACCAGTGTAAAGGGCTTAGTACTTCCTGATTTTCATGTGTACCTGCCTGCTTACATGCGTGTACGTGTACATGTGTGTATCTCTGTGGTTTGTGTCTGTGTGCTTGTGTGTGTGCTTATATATATGAGTGTGTGTGTGTGTGTGTGTACGTGTGTGTGTGTGTACGTGTGTGTGTGCATGGTGAGTGCCGTGTGTGAGTGTGGTGTGAGGTCAGCATAGGTTGTCTTTGATCACTCTCCTTTCCATATGTTTCTTGGAAACTTGAACATTCCCTGTAAAGTTACTCTTTATAACATTTGTGCCTTTTAATTCCAAAGTAATTCTTGTAATAATTCTTATAATTGTGACAATGAATTTGTCAATCACAAGCATTATATTAAGTACAGATTAATTTTTTCTATTTCTATCTTCTATGTATTTTCATGTACTCTTTTAATTTTTGTATAGTTGTCCTTTTCTCGATAGTTTGTGGATTTTATATCATGTCTAGATAGAATTTTATCAACTATAGTACAAATTATTATCCTATATTTTCCCCAGTATCTTATTCTTTACTTTGCATTTATTATACATTTATTTTAGATTAAATATTTAATATGTCATTTTGTATATCAGAATAGAGAAATACTTAAAAACTAACAAAACTAGTCTAGGACAATACTTCCAGAAGAAAAAAACATGGTAGAAATTTCAAAACTGAATTAGTAGATGTTTTCTAGTATGTATGAAAATAAAGCTATTTTGTTCCTACAGACACTGAGCTCTTTTGTATTCTGCTAAGAACGCTGGGAATTTATCAGTGGAGACACGGGTCAGTTAAGGGTCCTCACACTGACTGTTTCTGGGAATGTTAACAGTGAAAAGGCCTCGTGGAAGGCAGGTTAGCAGGGAGCTTTTGAAGAAAGAAATGTCCTTTTTTCTTGCAAGAAACTTTCTCATGCCCTCTTTCCTGATCGTTAACAGCAACACTTGAGAATTTGGTGAACGTCTCAACACAAGGGGGCGCCAACAACAGATGGAAATCGGACTGACCCTCAGGAATGGCAGAACTGAGGAAGAGGATTTTGCTTTGGTTTTGTTTTGTTTTCTTTTCTTTTTGAGAGGGGGAAACTTGAATTAGACATATTCTGATCTGTCTACAGTTATACCAATTATTTGGATGAATAAATCTTTGTACTTGTTTTAGTTAGCATCTTTACTGACACTAAAACAAGAGAACCATGAGAATGGCATACTTTATAGTGGTGCCTTTCTCGTATATCTGAATCATCTCACTTGCCTGTGTCTTCCTTTGACTTTAAAAGCAGCTATACCTATCTTGTGTGCCAGTCTGTCTCCACCCAGTACAATGGCCCCTGGAAACCAGGCATCTGAGCTATTTGCTGAATGTGTAAGAAGAAATACTGTCAACGATCTTTACATTATTCGAGTTAATATTTATTTTTTATAATAAAAACATAGAAAAATCATACAGAGCCACACAATGAAGAAATGTTTACAGCACACAGCCAGTTGAAAATTCCGATTATAATTGCTTCTTTTTTTTTAATCAATCGTGAATATTATTTACCAAGTAGGTAGGCCAGGATTTTACAGTAGTACTATTTTGAGTAGCTTCCAAACTACAGACAAAACAGATTACAACTTCTTTTATATTTGGTAACCTATTTTATACTAACTCAAGGTATTCATGACATTTATTAATTTTAACTCATACTAAATAGTGGGCATTTCTCCTGTTTTCACTGTTACAAACGATGCTTCTGTGTACATCACTTTCCTACAAGAGCAGGATATAGTAGCCCATTTTCTATTGCTATATCAAGATATATAAAATTTAATATTTCATAAAGAAAAGAAGGTAATCTAGGTCAGTTTTTTAGTGTGAAACCTAGCATCAGGTGACCTTCTGGAGAGGGCCCCCTTGGCTGCATCATAATGTTGAAGATGGTATTATAGTAGGAGTACATGTGAAATAGAGATAGATATCATATCCAGGTATCCAGAGAGGGGTAGAGGGGACTTTCTCTCCAGAGAGCTGTCTTACTCTGGGAGCCCCACGCTGATCCATCCCAAGCATAGCAACCCAATGACTCCTCTTAGCTCTTGTTAGGCTGTTTCTTAAAAGTTCTATTACCTTTTAACACAGCCACACTGGAGACCAAGATTTCAACACAGGAGCACATTAGGAGAACAGACTCTGGCCACAGTGTAGGTCTAAACAAAAGATTCACAGCCAGTTAGGATATTGCCAACTTCCCTTCTTCCAGAAATGCTTGCAAATTTTAATATCTATGTATTATGAAATTCTTTCCAAAGTTATACCAACTTTTAATTCTACCAGCAGCCCAAGGGCTACTCATTCATCTCACCTGCTTTGTGCTCAATATTAACGTTTCACACTTTACTAATCTGCCAAATGTGAACGTTCTTGATTAGTTTTAAAAGTGTACCGTGTTTTCTGGGACACTGCTATCTGTATTTGTAGTCATTAAGCTTTCTGGATTGCCTGTTTATGTCAGTTGCTATTGCTTATTGTAGTTGAAAGGAAGTTTTAAAAATTAAGACAATTTTATTACACTTTTGCTCATGTGTATGTGTGTGTACATGTGTGCTAGTGGAGGTCAGAGGACACCTTGGGTTGGTTCTCTCCTTAAATGCTGATATACTTGTATGTCAAGTTGACGCGGGATCCATTATGCTGGTTAGTTTTGGTCAACTTGACATAAACTAGAGTCACCTGGGAAGAGGAAACTCAACTGAGGAATTCCCTCTATCATGTTGGCCTGTGGGCATATCTGTGGGGTATTTTCTTAGTTGCTAGTTGATGTAGATGGGTCCAACTGTGGGCAGTGCCATCCCCAGTGAGGTGGGTTGGGCTGTCAAGAAATGTAGTTGAATGCAAGTCTGGGAACAAGCCAGTAAGCAGCATTCCTCCACAGTTCCTACTTCAACTTCCCTCCAGGTTCCTGCTTGACTTCCTACTTTGGCTTCCCTCAGTGATAGTGTCTTAGGGTTTCTATTGCTGTAAAGAGACACCATGACCACAGCAACTCTTATAAAGGAAAACATTTCATTGGAGTGGCTCACTTATAGTTCAGAGGTTCAGTCCATTATCATCATGGTGGGACATGGGAGCATGCAGGCAGACAATTTGCTGGAGAGGTTGTTGAGAGTCCTACATCTTGCAGGCAACAGGAAGTGGTCTGTCTCAATGGGCATGGCTTGAGCATATATGAGACCTCAAAGCCCACCTCCACAGTCAAACACTTCCTCCAATAAGACCATACCTATTCCAACAAGCCCCACCTACTAAGAGTGCAATCCCTTTGGAGACCATTTTCTTTCAAACTACCACAGATAGATTATATATAATCTACAAACTGAAGTAAATTCTTTCTTATCTAAGTTGGTTTTGGTCAGTGTTTTATCACAACAGAAAGAAATCTAGGGAACTATGTAACCCTGGCTAACACAGAACTTACTATGTAAACCAGCTGGCCTCAAACTTGAGCAATCCTCTGACTTCTATCTTGAACTCCATGAGCAAATCCGTACCACATTTTCATTATCCAGCCATCTGTTGATGGATATCTAGGCTGATTCCATTCTTTTTTTTTTGCTAGTGTGACTATTGTAGCAACAAAAATGGAAAGACAAGTCTCTCTGTGGTATAATTGACTTAGTCATTGGGGTACATATCCCAAAGCAGTATAGCTAGACTATGAATTAGTTGTATTTTTAGGTTTTGAAGACCTTCCGCACTGACTTTTATAATGGCTGTGCCAGTTCACATTCCAACCAGCAATGGATAATGGTTCTTTTCCCCAATATCCTTGCCAGCATTTGTTGTCATTTTTTTTCCCTTGATAGTCATTCTGGCTGAACGAGCAATAACCTCATAGTAGTTTTAGTTTGCATTTCCCTGATGGCTAAGGATGCTGAGCACTTTCCCAAACATTTATTGACCATGTGTGAGGCTTCTTTTGGGGACTCTTGACTCAGTTCATTTGCTCATTTATTGATTGGGTCATTTGTGGTGGTGTTTAACTTTTGTAGTTATTTATATTTTTACGTATTAACCCCAATCTAATGTATACTCAGGAGTTTCCTGTATTGGGTCTTTCTTATATAACTAGTGCTCGAATAATGATATGGAGAATTCTTATTAAGTATGAACGCTTGGCCTTAGCTTAGGCTTGTTCTTAAACTTAACCCCATTTATATTAATCTACATTCTGTCACATGGCTCATTACCTCTCCTCAATACAGTATATCCAACTTCCTCCGTTTCCGGCTAGCAAATTTCTCATGCTTTAGATTCTTTCCCAGAGTTCCTCTCTCTCCCTAGGAGTCCCACCTATCCTCTCCAGCCTAGCTATTGGCCATTCAGCTCTTTATTAAACCAATCAGAAGGTGCCTTAGGCAGGTGAGGTTAAACAGACATCTTCACACTATACAAAAAGATTATCCCAACAGTTTCCCCCTTCTGTAGGCTGCTTTTCATTTTGGTGATTTTTTCCTTTGCTTTACAGATATTTTAAGTTTATGTAACCCTAGTTATCAATTCTTGGAACTATTTCTTGTGCTATTGGAGCCTTTCTCAGAAAGACCTTGCCTGTACCTATATATTGAAGTGTTTTATCTGTTTTTTGTCCCCCCTAGAGGTTTCAGAGTTTCATGTCTTATTTTAAGATCTCTGATCCATATTGAATTGATTTTTGTGCATCCCGAGAGATATGAATCCAGTTTCATTCTTTAACATGTGGATATGCTTTTGCAGTCACTATAATTGATTCCACCAATCCAAGAGCATGGGAGGTCTGTCCATCTCCTAGTGCTTTCTTTAATGTCTTCGGTGGTTTAATGTTCCATTGTGGAGATCTCTTACTTCTTTTGTTCTTATTCCTTAGGAATTTAGTTAATTTTGAAGCTATTGAAAGTAGAAAATTTTTAAATGATTTCTTTGGTATGTATTGGTATATGGAAAGGCTCTTGATTTTTTTAATGTTGCATGAGGCTGTAGATTTAACAAGAGCTGCAGTTTTGTCCAGTGAATATCATAAAGGTAGGCAGGGGCAGGAGAGTCAATGGCATATCCAGTTGTAGTACCTGACAGTGGGATTTCAGCTGATGAGGCCAGGCTGGATGTGAAGCTTCTCCTGGGCATGCAGGATGGCGCAAAGGTGAAAGGCTTTCATCAATGGTGTGAGCCTTGTAGGGCTGAATCATTGTTGGATTCAAGTTACAAAAGGTAGTTGAGCTGGAAAAATCTGCAGACAGTCTCAGTTTATCTTAGATAGGACACTCTCTGCAACAAGTCTGTGTGATGAGTCCTGGAGATATGGAATCTCACCTTCCCTTTAATTCTCTTCTGTTTCATGAGTTTTGCTACTCAGTCCTACATTACCCCCAACACTACTTTCCAGAATGGGAATTCTAAGCCCAAATCAGCATGAAGGAAACTAAAACTTCACTTTCTCAAAGTTGTATTTTTAAAAAATCTGATTTAGAATATAAACATCTATATTTTAATCGGTCAACATGTTAGTATGTTTTTCTAAAAATTGAGGACTATTTCAGCACAGCTGCAATAATATTAAAGCAAAACCAAATAGCAACAATTGGTGAAGATCAACAAATATTTAGTGTTCAAATTTTCAAATATCTCATATCATGTATGTCATAATTTTCGAAGTTATGTGTGTGTGTGTGTGTGTGTGTGTGTGTGTGTGTTCTCAAACTTGTGCATGTACAAACACACACATGCTTGTTTGGGGTGCTGTTCTCATCTTTCCATCTTGCTTGAGACAGTGTCTGTTCACCACTGAGGATAGCTTGTGAGTAGTGAGAGCTTTTCCCACTAAGCCATCTCCCCACCCTTTCATGGTTACTCAGGACCAGAATATAATAATGCTACACCGCTGCATCAGTTCATACAGCTCAGAATCTCTTTGAGTCCTACTGAGTTTCCCAGTTTCCCTCCAACTGTGTTTTCTTCTAAACAAATCAAGTCCTTATTATCTTGACTGCTGGTATAATGTTATATGTTTCTTTGTCATTATATTTGAATTAGAATTACTTTAAAGATATTGTGTGTATAAGAATATTTGTAATTGATATCCACCAGGAGAAGGGATGTAAGTTCTCTCCAGTGGAGTGACACTGGGCATATCTGTGGGCGGCCAGCTCCCACCTTTTCAAAGGGTTCTTATGAGGAGGAGAGAGGGATAAGAAAACATTAGCTAGAAAGATAGCGAGGAGGAGAAAGACAGAAACACAGGATAGCTTTGGGAGGACCTGGGTTAATACCCAATGACCTTTTCCATTTATTCAGAAGGGCTTTGCCAATGCCAAGGTGAGAGGCAAAAGACCTCCCCCTTGCAAGATCAAAGCACACCATACAGCCAAGTGTAGATCCTTCTAAACACCTGGTAACCACGCCCATAGTCAAGTCATCTCCTTATGCAGACCTTCTGGGTAAAGCAAGCTCAGATTCTCTGACCCTGAGTAAGTTCTCACTAGGAAACCTCTGTGGGTCTCCACACCTATTAATTACACTGTGGGGAAGACCTTGTGCTGGAGTAGCTGGCCAACACAAACTGGACACACAATGCTGGAATAGCTGGCCATGCCGGAGTAGCTGGCCAACACAAACTGGACACACAATGCTGGAGTAGCTGGTTAACACAATCTGGACCCACAATGCTGGAGTAGCTGGCCAACACAAACTGGACACACAAAACAGACTCTATGGGGTTTGATGGTGTACTTCTTTTGGTTTGGTGGGTTTTGCTTTTGTGGCTATTGGTGATGGTAGTGGTTACTTTTGTTTGTTTGGTTTTTAGAGAGAGAAAGAACACAAAGTTTGGTAGATAGTATAAGAAGATCCAGGGGGAGTTACAGGAGGGGAGGACCTTAATAAAAATATGTTGTATAATTTTTAATTAAATTTTTCAAAATTAAAATAGTTGTTTTTCTGCTAAGAAGATACAATTTTATCTTTTGTGTGTCATTAGCAGTCACTGATACTCTGTGCTTAAGTCTATCATAAAATCTTATCATTTTTATTATACTTTACTTATTTATTTATTTGTGGGTGGTGGTCAAGAGCAGAGGTCAGAGAACAACCTGCTGGAGTCAGTTCTTTCTACCATGTGGGTCCTGAGGACTGAACTCAGGTAGTCAGGCTTGGCCGAAGTCACCCTTACCCACTGAGCAGTCTTACCTGGCTTTAATGTGCTTTTTTATTAGTAAGTTTGACATGTATAAAGACCACATATAGAGACCAGGTACTTTATCATATTTCACCCAGGAATTCATCTCTTCTATTATTCATTACCAAAGAAAAGTTGCTGCTGTGAATTGTGGTTTTAGTCCCTGGCCTTCTCACAGGAAGGCTGCAAAAATGCCTGAGCTATCACATACCGTGTCTTTGAGGTTTGGCCCAAAGCTCTCCTGGTGTCATAATGCTACAGTGGATTTATTAGTAATTGACTGTGTTAGAACATTTATAGAACTCTCAGATCTATGCAAAAGTAGTAAGATATGCACAAAAGAGCTGGGGAAATGCTTGCTGTGAAAGCATGAATACCAGAGTCTGCTCACCCGGAACCCTCATAAGAAAACCAGGCATACTGACACACTCACATCATGCCAGGACCAAAGAGACAGGAGAACCCTGAGGCTCACTGACCAGACAGTCCAGTTGAAACAGTGAGCTGTGGACCTAGTGAGAGACCACGTCTCAAAGAAAATGGTGCAGATCAATTCAGAAAGCACCCAATATCAGCCTCTGGCCTTCACATACACATGCTTACACATGTGCGCATGTACCTGCACATAGNTGTGCGCACACACACAAACACATACAACTGAAGAAATACACAGAAAACGAAAAGCTATGACATCTGTGAGAAAGGACCAATGTGCTTTGATTAAAGCCTGAAATGTCACATNACATGTCAGTGGAGTGCTTTATTAGCATGTGTTACAGCATACTGAAGGTGATCCACTTCGTTTTTTTTTTTAAGTTGAATTAAAGCACAATTCTTAAAAGAAAACATGTAAATAGAAGGGAATGGAGGGATGAAGAGGTAGGTGGCTGAGCAGCTAACGGTGCTTCCTTCTCTCCCAGAGGACATGAGTTGGGTTCCTAGCTCCCACATTGGGACAAACACAACTTCCTACAACTCCAGCTCCAAGGGATCCAGTGTCCTCTCTGGCCACCTGCACACATGTGGCATACATTCACGCACATGCATACACACACACACACACACACACACACACAAATTAAAAATCATTTGAATAGATAATGTATATTCTACATTGGAGGAAATAGAACAGGCCAAAGGAAGATATTGGCTTCCTTATGATATGTATGTATTGGAACCAAGAAACTGGTGACTGAATGTTTAATTAGAAATAAGAGGACACAGCAGGGAACTAACAAAAAGCTGCAAGTGGGAAGATTAGGAGAGAGAAATGAGATAAGTAATAAGCCTAGAGTAAGAAAGATAGCAAGGTGAAAAATGATCCAACCTCCCCAAGAAGCAGCTTTGTAATATTTATCAAGTAATTAAAATATTAATATCCTTTGACCCAGTTATTTTACATCTCAGAAGATAACCTAAGGGGGTATTGCTGAAATCTGAAAAATAACCATGCTTGACTCTGTATGTAGTTTATAAGTAAAAAAAAAATTGAAATGGCTGCTTCAATGTATAATCTTGGAAATGATAAAATAGCAGTTTACAGGATGAAAGCAGTTATTTTTTTTAATTTGTAAAATATACGATGGCATGAGAATCTTGTTATGCTGTGGGGCTAGTTATCCATATATCCATGGAGGAAAATGTGTGTGATGTGGGATCAGTGGATGTTTATAATGATATGCTATGATGGAAAAATATGAAGCTAAAATTAAGAATTTGCTTCTGAGCAAACCTTACTCAGATTTTAGTCAGTAAAGAATGTGCTGAGCACGAAGCTGAAGGTGACAGCAAAGGCTGCAGAAGACACCAGGGATATGGTCCCTTAACTAGCTTTCCTCAGACATCCTCATTAGAACCTTAGGGATGAAAGATGTTTTTGTTTTGCTTTAAATCTGCATATGGGTTTTGTCTAATGAGCAAGCTCCAATAAGATTCACATACGACAAAACAATAAAGAGAATTCTATTGCAGAACTATTAGCAGTTTGAACTGAAAATGATAGAAATAGCACAAAATTTGTATAGAGAAATATAACATCTCATATAAAAATAAGAGGTGCAGGCAGAGAATTCTCTAAAATGTCACCCATTCCTGGTTAGCAATCTTACAATGATATTGTTCTCCCCTCCATTTTCCTCCCACTTACCTGTAGAGTAAGATTTTTCTGTGAACCCGGAGATCGTTACGTTAAATGAGATAAACCAGACACAGAAAGACAAATCTTAGATGATGTCACAGATGTGGCCTCTTAAAATTGATAGATAATAAAGGTAGAATGGTAGTTATCAGAGGTCAGGAGAAACCGAGGGAAAGCTAGGCGTATGACACACACCGTTAATCCCAGCACTTGGGAGGCAGAAGAAGGTGAGTCTCTATGAGTTTGAGGCCAGCCTGTCTACATAGTGAGTTCCGGGATGGCCAGGACTATGGAAAGAGACCCAATCTCAAAAAGCAAAGCAAAAACAAAAGCCAAACAAACATAAAAAGAAAGGGAGGAGAAAGATTACATGATGGGCACAAAGTCACTGCTGGGAACACGAAGTCCCACTGTGCTGTTACTCGGCGGGATGACTGTGGATGCTATGCTGAAAGCATTTTGAATATTGTTCTCAAGCTTTCGTACATGTATATACTACACTTTGAACATGTCTTCCCTCACCCCTGCCACTCTTCCTTTCCTCACCCCTCCATGCTCCTGTTAGCCTCCTTTACGGCAGGTGAACCGAATGGAAGCGACGGCTACGCTCACCCTGACCTAAACATTATACAATATATACATGTACCCGAACATCACAAAACACCCATCCACACCTTTTCTATGCAGAGTAATAAATTGATATTTATTTTAAAGTTTTAAAATTTCCACAAATGTTAATTACATCAACGATCTCTCTCTCTGTCTCTCTCTGTCTCTCTCTGTCTCTCTCTCTCTCTCTCTCAAAAAAAAAAAGATACCAGTAAAGTAAGAAATCAAAACGAAACCGACTCCAGCTTGTATTAGACACACATTTTGCCTTCTAGCTCCTGTGAGGGCTTGTATTCCTTCACTGGAGCTTCTCGGCTGAACATTCCGATGTAAACATTCATGATTTCCCACAATGGTCTCTTTAATCTCCAGAAATCTGATTAGTGATAATTACTCTTCAGTGAAGGACATTCTGTTGTCACCAATTTAGACCAGCCAGTTCTGAGCGCAACTTCCTTCTTAGACTCATAGAAACAGAGCAAATGGCCATCTTTAGAGGGACCAAACTCTGATTCTACTTTTCCAAAATGCGTAACTATAGCAGGAAAACCACTTCCGTTTTCTTTTTTGTAAAATAGCAGTTCATGACCTTTGCCTGTGTTGTGTTATCGAGCTATTCATATCTTTCTTACCAGTTTTCTTGTCGTCTTTCGACCAAGGCAATACCAAAGTTACAAGTTTTCACAGTTGTGATGAACTTTCTCAGTGTACTATTTATCTATAATTTTGTTTTCCTACCTTTGTGTCTTTTTGTTTATATTTTCTTTATGACCATAATGCATATTGCTCATAGTAAACTCAAAATCAGCACAGATATTCATAAAATACAAAAATTTGGTTTTAAAAGATGGGTAATTTGATTTCTAAAAATCACTCTGAAATACAGAAATAAAATACCTCACGATGTTATTATACATATATGTGTTCTAAAAATTTTGATCTCACAGAAGTTCAGAGTAGAATGGTGTCTGTCAGAAGCCGATAGCACAGGCAGGAAGGAGGAAGGGAGAAAGGTGAATAGTAGATGTGAGCTACAGTTAGATAGAAGTAAGAAGCTCTGGTGCGCTATTTCCCGGTAAGCTGAGCACAGCCCACAGTTATGCACTGCACTACCTGTGAGCTGAAAAGCCAAACCTTTTCCCTATGAAGAAATAATGAATGTTTGAGAAGACAGATAGATTAAACGTGATTTGAACATCTCTCAACTGTGTGTATGGAACTGTATTAATATGCATGACTTTTATCTTTCTATAAAATTGCATTATAATCAATTAGAGAAGGGGAACTGTAATGCAGATATGACCATTTTTGCTTCCACTCAAAATTTCAAGTATTTTCTACCCTCGGCTGTGAGTAAACATTTTTTTAATGTAACACATATTGCAAATTTAAAGTGTTCACTTTTGGATGAACTTTAAGAGATTCTTGTGATGGATAATTTAGATGAAGTATTATTGGTTTAAGGATTACTTTTGAACTGCAGCTTAGCAGCTAGGCAGAGTTAAGCACTAATCAATAACGCAAACTTCAGTCCTGTCAATCACGTTGCTTTGATACAGGTTCTTAAAATTTGTCTTTGTTAGTATTAGTGCCTCTTCCAAGTTTTGATGTGAAGTTTAGGCATTTAACAATTGTTCTTTTCTTTCACTGTCAGAAATACATAGTCAGTGAGAACGTGACTTATTTGTCTTTGAAAAGCCACAGTAACCATACTGTATTTCCTCAATGTTTACTACAGATGGCTTCACACAATGAGGAAGATGCCATAATTATGAAGATCTAATTAAGCCAACACAAGGAGAATGAAAACATGTTTAGTAATGATGAAACATATCTGGCATCAGAATTTGAAATTATTACTTGAGCTTAAATTCTGACTTTACTATCTAGGGTTCATGATGTTTGACAACTTTTTAAAACCCATAGCTAAAGATTAAAAATATTTTAAATTATATCTGTATCTATCTATCTATCTATCTATCTATCTATCTATCTATCAATCAATCAATCATATCTATTTATCTATCATTTATCTATCTATCTATTATCTATCTCTCTGTATGTGTGTCTGTGTCTATCTGCATGTGACTGCAGGTGCCCACAGATGTCATCTGGTCCCCTGGAGCTACAGTTACAGAAACTTGTGAACTACCCTGTGGGTCCTGTGGGCTGAAGTAAGCACCTCTGCAGGAGGATATGATGAGTGTGTGGAGGTCAGTGGACAGCTTTGCCAAGATGATTCTCTCCTTCCACCTTTATGGGGGTTCAGAGGCTCAAACTCAAGTCACCAGGCTTACATAGCAAGTGCCTTTATCCATGGACCCATCTTGCTAGCCTATGTATATATACTTTTTTTTCTGGAGAAAAAAAGTCTCATGAAATATGGGCTTAGAATCTAAAACATTTGTGTTGTATAAAAGATATTTGGGGAAATAAGCCATTAAACTAAGAGTTCCTTTTTTTATTTTTTAATAAGGACTTGCAAAATTCAGATAGTCAAAAAACCTGAAATGAAATAAAAATAAGTAAACATAAAATCATTAAAACTATTTAAAAGGACTCAAAACACAGAAAAGAGACACAATGTGACCTAATTTGGTTTCTGTTGCTGAGATAAACACCATGACCAAAAACAAGTCAGGAAAGAAATGGCTTGCACCTGCCGTGGGCTGAGCTTTCCTATGTAAATCAGAAATTAAGAAACTACCTCATAGGTATGCTCTCAGGCAAATCCAACATAGGCAATTCTTCAGTTGAACACCCCTTTCCCCGGGTGTGTCAAGTTGACAAAGATCAGCCATCATGCTATGTTGATTAAAGGACCCGCATATATGCAAAGGGTCAAAATTGTCGGGCGTGGTGGCACACACTTTTAATCCCAGCACTTGGGAGGCAGAGGCAGGCGGATCTCTGTGAGTTCAAGGCCAGCCTGGTCTACAAAGTGAGTTCCAGGACAGCTAGGACTGTCACACAGATAAACCCTGTCTCAAAAAACCAAGAAAAAAAAAGAAATAAAAATAAGAAAGCTCAAAGGATGTACTTAATAGCAAATTAGACATGTCTAAAGAAGTACTTGTGAACTGGAAGCTAGGGTGGGAGAAATTGGCTGTAGGACCACTCAATTAGAAATTGAGATGAGAGACTGTAGTCAGGAAAGGAGAAGACAGAGGATGAAGCACATTCCAAGAGATAATGCTGCAGACTTGCCCACAATCTCTTCAAACTCAGGGGTCACAGGATGAGTTAAAGCCTAGTCCACTCAGGTGCTTCAGACTCAATCTACCTGGGAGAAGGGTCACATGCCATTCCACTAGAGGTGTCAGCAGGGGCTGGGTACCACAAAGCTGGCTTCTAATCAGGGTTTCGATACCTTTTTTGGTAATTTGAGGTTTGAGACAGGGTCTCCATGTAGCCCTGACTTTCCTGGACTCAATATGTAGATAAGGCTGGCCTCGAACTCACAGAGATCCACTTGCCTCTACCTCTTGAGTGCTGGGATTAGAAGCATGCATCACCATACCTTTCATAATTTACATTTCGGTACATTATTCCCACAAACCTGGGAGAAATGAATTGAAAAGAAACTTTTTTCTTTATAAGTAATTATCTCAGGCATTCTGTTATAGCAGTGTAAAGATGCCTAATACATTGTCTGAAATAAATGGGAGAAATCAATATGAAATGCATATGAAAGTAAGTTTTTTTTATTAACATTCAATAAACAGCTTGGTTGCTATTGAGAAACACTAAAAATTTTAATCAGACTGTAAACCATAGCATCAGGTAGTAGACAAATGTAAGATAATANTAGTAAAGTCATTTACAGAAAATTTTACNGAGCAAATAGCATTTTTAGAAAACCTTGAGATTTTCATGGAAGTAGGCCAGAGGGATTTAGAATGAGAAAATTTAGTGTGGGCACNTCAAGTCACCTTGGACTGTTCCTGGACAACTCTGGGGCACTTTAAATAATAATGTGACCGTGATCATCTCCCTTCATCAGCTGTTACATTTCCATGGGAATTAATGCTTGTCAGTGAAGGAAGCACCCAGTCTACAGGAGAGGGTCTTGGTTGTCTACCTCCTGACGCATGAAGGACAGAGAGAGAGGAGAGAGGACATTACAGTAGTAAATTGCTGGAATCCTCGTGTGAGGCTTAATTTATGGAAAATGATGAAAAGCCAAGCCTTGTTATGGTCTGGATCCAATTTGTTTTTGACAGATTATACATTCTGCCTTGAAAAACAATGTGAACAATGCCAGTAAGGTCACAACACTTACCACATGTCACCAAGGTCATCATAAATCCAGATTATTCTGCCATGTCATCTGCTGAAGTCATTCTGCCAGCTCCCGATGAGGTCAGAATTCTGAGAAGTGATTGTTTATTCCATTCCTGGGAGAGAGCACAACTGTCTACAGAACACATCAGGCAGTGAATAAATATTTTAACTGATTGGTGCCAGCTCTTGTCACCTTAGTATACCTTGTGAATGAATTATGTAAATGGCATAAACCACCCCCCTTGACTTTTCAAGCTCAGAGATCCAACTGCCTCTGCCTGAGAACTGGGATTATAGGCATGCACCACCACTGCCCAGCAAATCATCTTGTAAAGCTCAGGTCCAAAGTCCTCCCAGGAAAAGTGATAATTCAAGTACATAGACACATGTNGGCTAATTCACCTTGCCAGAAGTTGCATCNCATCAAGCTTCTTGGACCAAGACTTTTGTCCACATAACGCTAAAGGGGAATAAGGAAGAGTTCATTCTAGAGCCAGAACTTATGTGAGTGACCACGGCCTAGGAACTTATAGATTTGTTTCCTTAACTCCAAGTTTTCCAATGTGGAAGTAATTTCATAGAATTTCATAATGACAGAACAGAGAATGAGTCAAGATATTTTTAAATACATTGGAGGAAACAGTAAATAGGTGGTTACAGCAAAGTGGGGGAATCTCAACTATAGGCCTCAGATGCTGTCTCTGAGGCACTCTCAGGCCTTTGATGGGTGGAGTATAGAGTTCTGTTAATACACTGCAAAGGTTCTTATCTGTTGTCAGGATGTTAGGTCCGACACAGAGGTAGGCAAGGGATGTCTATTTGGCAGGCTAAAGATTGCCCAGAATAAATTGTGATAAGGCTCTGAAACAGTAACATAACAAACTCCACCGTCACTGAAGTTCATCAGTAGGCCTCAGCTTCTTTCAAGGGTTCCAGTTCGATCTTCTCTCTACCCTTGATCAGCCCCACACATCGTCTCTCTTCCCAGATTCATCCACAGCTACAGATCTCCCGATACTTACATAATGAATGTTTCTCTCATTTTGCCTCTGAGGAGTTATTACCGTAAAGGTACCTGATGATCCTATTCAGATCCATCTTCTTCCCTTGGTAACTGCCCCAAGCTGCTCTCCTAACATCTGCCCAAGGCTTGAGCAATCAGGGCCTGGGACAGTCTGTCAAGGCGTGTGACTATAAACTCCTCTTTGAGGTTGCACATAGCCTCAGTTCCAGGGGCCTAAGCTCTTTTTTCTCTGTTGCCTGTTGTAGATTCCCTTAGCCATTCTTATTATTTCCTGCCTCAAAATCTCATTGTATTTTCTCTTTTCTTAATTCAAAAAGCACACAAACAACCAAATTTTTGTTTCTTTAAAATTCTGGATTGGTAAAGGCCTACAAACCTACTCCAAACTGCTGTGCTTATTTTATTCATGCATTATTTTAACCAAATGGTACCCGGATGAATTAGTGCATTTAAAGTTTAGCGCCTATCCCTGGTTGCTCTGAGTAAATCTTAATCCACGTTCATATTGCCACAAGGAAAGGAACAAGAACATGGCTACACAAAGAATGCCTCCAAAGGGAGCTAGCTGAAGAATCTGAACAAATGATGCCACATGACTATCAGCCATTAGTTAAATGAGGAACTGTTCTCTAGGCCTACAATGGACTGTGGCAAGGAGAAGAGAAGAATTTAGGCATGAAGGGATGTGGTCTCCATCCTTGGTTGGCAGCTAACCCCTGGATGACCCTCAGTCCCTCATGCTTTTTAAACCTCAGTTTCCCAAAATGCTAAAGGTTAAAGCTGAAAATCTCGTCCACCAGTTGTTTGCTGACATCATGCATTATTTTCTTCCGGAATCAACCACTAAGATGCTACAGAAGGGCACGTTGCAGATTACCGTTCATAAAGAAAATGTACTTTGACGGAAAGGGCACTGCTTTTAAAGCCCGNCTTCTCTGGGCTCAGAGCTCGTGACTCCTCTATCAGATGACACANAGTGCAGCACCTTTTCAACCTCAGCTCTGCGTCTGTAAAATCAGAACAATGATATTTGCCTGCAGGGCTGCTCATACATTCCTCTTACTATGTCAAACATTGTCAGTAGGATATGGTGACGTCCAGCACTTAAGAAGGCTGAGGCAGGATTTCTGCAAGTTCAAGGCTAGCCTGGGTTACAGAGTGAGATCTGTCTCAAAAGCAGACAAACTAACCAAAAAAAAGAGAAAAAAAAACCTCAAAGCAATAANACAATATGCAAATACACACATGTCATAGCACAGGACCCCAGGCATCCTTCCTGTGGCCTCCATACGTGGATACATGTTGGGGATCCCTCAAGCCTGGAGGTGATATGCAAATATACACATGCCATAGCATACAGTCAATGTCAATAGATCAGGATCAGTCTTAATGCTTAATACCGTTGTATGACTTGTTGACTTAAAGAGATAGTAGTGTTGTCACAGGGTGACTTGAAGAGTTTGGTGCTATAAAGAACTCCAAGAATCTGGAGAGATGACTCAGTAGAAAGATACTTACTACATACACATTGAGAGCCTGAGTTCAGATCCCAAACATCCACACTGAAAATCTGGGCATGGCCGTATACACACCTGTTACCCTAGTGCTGAGGGAGTGGAGACAGGAGGATTCCTGGGGCTTGATGGCCACTGATTCAGACGGAGTGTGAGTGAAAGATCCTGCCTCAAGGGAATTAGGTGGAAGTGATGGAGCAGGACCCTTGGCATTCTTCCTGTGGCCTCCATATAAGGCTACATGCTGGGGACTCCTCAAGCCTCACGGCTGGCAGGGAAATGATCCACAAGAGGTGAAGAATGAAACTCGAATCAGCACCTCCTTTTCAGGTTCTGGGTCCAAACTTCCAGAGTTTGACTTTGGGGCTTATTTTTCTTACACATTTAAACACAGTAAAACTTTGGGAAAAGGTTTCCAAGTGACAATTATCACAACAAAGCTTTAGGTATAGGTACACAGAAACTCCCTCACAAAGTAGCAAAGCACCTGTGCCCTTTGCAATAATTGACTGACAAACAGAGTTCAGGGCTAGGGCCTAAGGAGGAGGGAGTTGTGATAAGCCTAAGGATGGATTCTACTGNTGGAGGATGCCAAGGACAGGGCATCTCTTTCATGAGGATGGGTTCTATTCACTGAGAGACTAAGCTCAGGATAAGATCCTCAGCAATGATCAGGACATTGGGGGGATTCAGGAAGNCTGGTTCCATAGAACAGCAAAAAGATTACCAGGTTGTTAGCCAACATTCACTCCAGCCTTCTGGGTGAAAAGGTGTCAGTCATTTTCTTCCTTTAAATAAAATAAGCCTACATGTATAACAGATCTAGTCCCTCCAATGCTTTCTTTAAGCTGTGACTCCTACAGATAACAAACACACACACACACACACACACATACATATAAACACACACACACATACACATACATATAAACACACATACATATAAACAGACACACACATACATACACACATACACATACATATAAATACACACACATACACACACATACATACATACACACACATACACACACACATAAACACACATACATACAACACGTAAACACACACAGAGCCATATGCCCACTTGTACATCATATGCATACACCACATACACACATTCATTCACAATCACATATACACACAAAAGAACTTAGTAACTNCTAAGTTATTTTAAAACATCAAATATAGAAATGTTGGAATTTAAAGAGCAAATTTCCCACACCTTTTCTGCTGTTCATATTTGCTCTGTGATAGTTTGGTATTTGCAGGTCCCGGGGTTGAGATAGGTCTCACTAAATAGTTTTAGCAGACCTGGAACTGGCTATGTAGACCGGACTGGCCTTGAATTCATAGAGATCTGTCTGCCTCTGCCTCCCAAGTGTTGGAATTAAAGGCATACACCATCACACCATCAATCTATGACAGTTTGTGATAACCTATGCATGTGAAGTTATATGTACGTTAATATAATTGATTTTATAAAANACAGGTCATGAAGCATACACTATTAGATAAAGTTATTCAATAGACAAGAACAATGAACAGTGTTTGCTTTAACAAGACAATAGTTTCTCTGCTAGGGGAAAAGTGACTGCCACCAAAGCAGAAGGATGTCACAAAACCACTGTGTTTTTTTTTCATAGAGCTCCTTGGGTTTTAATTTTATTGAGCACTAATCATAATATTTTAAAAGAAATAACTGTACCTTCACTATTAAAAGCTGTTATTCAAATTCACGGTTGGAAGTAAAATTACATATGCATTGTCTAATTTGCATGAAGGTTTATGAGTGTGTGGATCACAAATGAATAAGAATGTAAGTCCTCTGCCTGCTGCTGGGCCCCTTCCTTGCAAAGCCACTTTCGGCAGCATAACAAGGTTTGCAGGCACAGAGGATGGTTGAAAAAAAAGGGATACAGATTCTTCAGTGTTGTTCCTCTAAGTGCAAACTGACCTAGTTATGGTTGCCATGGAGACGGTAATTTTGAATTTAATAGTATTCTCTAAAGGAGTAGCAATACAGCTGCACAAAACACTGAGATCAGTCTGAAGCTCAGCTTTGAAGGGTGAAGAAACTGAGTCAGAGGGACTTTGTGTTTTCATCCTGCACCGACAGGGATGCTGGGAGAGTGCTAGGGANATCTCAGAAGTAATGAAGCCTGGGTCAATATGTTTTTCAAAGACACTCAAGCTGCAAAAATAATGCTTCCTAGTGTAAGTGACTTACATAAGTCCTTGCTGCACTTATTAAAAACACCCCTTTCCCCCTGTTATCCCTAACTATGGCTTTTCACCTCCCAGCTAAAGAAGCACATACATCTACTTGGAGTCACTCGACTGGGTTCCCACGATGAGCAGTTTTCTGCACCAAAGAAAGATGAAAAAGGCAATGCCTTGGAAGTAGNAGAATGGTCGCTTGTTTTATCTTGAGTCCTGAGGTCATTTGAGGACCATATTTTCTGGGTCTGTAGCATCTAATCTTGAATGTAATGGCAGTGCTGTGATTTGCACAGTTAACATTCAATTGTAATATTAAGATTCTATTCTATAATAAATATTTCTGAATTCCTCATGCTTGCCATAAAAAGAAGTGGGCTNTTTACAGCCAGAATAAAAGTACNTATGCTTCTATCTCATACCTAGACACCAGATACTATCANCTGGGTGCAAACTTNAGGGAAGGAAGATTGGAGAAATTAAAGCGAGGGGAAACCACAACAACTGTCTCTTAAATGCTTCCTGGAAATGAGACTAGTTCATCTCCTGTTTCATTTGCTTTTGCCCAAGTCCCTGTTTTGCTGAGCAACTCTTATTAATGAATGGATTCTGGAAGATCATCTACAACAGGAAATTGAATCCAGTGATCTGTCTGAGGCAATTATTAACTAGTTTTCTAAGATTCCAGCAGCATATTTTCTTGCTCATGCGGCTGGTTTGGCATAAAGGCCATCCCCTGCACTTGCAAAGATGTCTCCCCACCCAAGATAAATCTCCCCCACACCCCCTCAACACAACCTTGAAAATCTTGGAATGGATGNTTCATTACAGCTGAGACAAAGGCCCAACTCTGCTCATATGTCATTGCTAAAATTACTTCGGTCAAGGGGATGAAAACATTAGATGGTTTCCCTCCTTCCTGTCCGCAGCTCCATCCATTGCTGCTGACAGGGTTATTATGCTGCTGCACAGCCAGTGCATTACCAGAAGTGGCTGCTTTCAGGGAGCATACAGAAGGATATAAAAACACAGCTACAAGATAGTAGGGCCACTGCGAACGATTTGTAATTGAACAGGGAGCTCTCAGAGCTGGCTTATGACCACCCCCACAGATGCATTAATGTCCTCGTCTTTGAAGAAATAATATTCGCCAATTTTTGCTTTTGTTTCAGATCTACTACCTTCCCTTTCTGGGAACGAACGTACTGAGGTAGAGGATGCAGCGAAGCCCTTCTCCATGTATCGATAGGCGGTGGATCATCTTAAGCTGTAAGACCTGATCTCCAACAATATTTATTGACCTCGTGTGGTTGGGCAGGAGGGGAGCAAAGGCAAATCATTTTGAAAGCTCGAACCCCACCTGGAGTGGCAGGGTGCATCCACTGTGAAGGGAGTGCTGATGAGTGAGTTTAGAGGAAGGAGGAAGTGGTTGTTTTCAGAGGACAGGAGGGAACCATCACAGAGCAAGGCACCTCAGAGTTGGGTTTCGAAGGATGTATGAGACGTCATCATAATGGGGAAGGTGATTCTAAGAAATAGCTTGAGCAAAATCAATCCCCAAAGTGATAGAATCCGGGGCACGTCCCGGAGTGTGGATCAGACTGTTTCTCAAAGGCAGTCACAGAAACTTCTCTCCTTGACCAGGTAGGATTTGCACTTGAGATCTTGATGTAAGTGACACTAGGTGACTTCCTTCGGGAGCCCTGAGCCTCTGGATGCCCCTCAAACTTCTGGTCAGAAAGAAGTCCAAACGAGGTTCCACCGCAAGGTCAAAAGAAGAGACCTCAGCTCAACAAGAAAAGGAAGCTCTGGTCAAGCCAAGGCTGCTTTGCCAACAACCACAGGGGAAGTGTGAGTTAGGCGAGCTTAGCTGAGTGAGCCTTTCCCGAGTTCCCGAGCCCCAAGCTATGAACCCTAATACACAGATAATCACTATTGCAAGCANCTGAAGCTCAGGAAGCGGNCTGTTATTCGGCAGTCAATAATTAGAATGGTAGCTAAACCGGATCGTTCCTAGATTGTAAAGAATTGTTCCTGGATGCCTGGCATAGAGAACAGGAAAGAAAACTGTTGAATATTCATTCAGCCAGCAGTTGGCTGGCAACTTTATATGTAGCTGAATGTCAAAGGCCACAGCCTTCCCTTCAGGGTGGGAATGGGTTTGAGTCANTGTCTTCATTATTTATTAGCAGTGCCATCATTTTTCAGGTTTTCTAAATCTGTCCCNGTGTCTTGAAAAACACGAATATTGGGTTGTCAATCCCGCAGCCAAGCCCCACAACCTGAGTGTGATCCCAGAGACCACATGGTAGAAAAAAAGAATGTAATTAAAAAGCTAAAAATGGAGACCAGGCATTATTTTGGTTTCCGAATTCTTTTACTTTATCACAATCCTTACATATAATATATGCTCAATAATAGGAAATTATTGTCTTCAGCCCATTCCCTTAACCCTTTGCCATGAGTACATGAGCTCATTTTTTTCCCCAAAAATATCATTGTCACAGCTTCCAATTTTTTTTTTTTGAGACAGCGTCATTGAGCTCTGTCTGGCTTCAAGCTTGCTGTGTAGCCAAGGGTGACATTGAATTCCTAGTTGTTCTGGCTCTACCTCCCAAGTTCTGGGGATATAGGTCTAAGCTGTCACCCCAGCTTTAGCACTCTTACATTTTGGGTTGTGAGCCTAACCTTTACCAGCTGAACTATCTCCCACTTATTGGGGTTTTTTACTCTTTTGGGGGGAGGCCTGCCACCCAGCTACCAAATAAGTCACACACAGAGGCTGGTTCTTGATTATGAATGCCCGGCCTTAGCTTGACTTAGTTTCTAGCCAGCTTTCCTTATCTTAAATTATCCCATCTACCTTTTGCCTCTGGGCTTTTCCCGTTCTCTTAGTTCTGTAAGTCTTACTCCGTGCTTGCTCTGTAGCTGGGTGGCTGCCCCTGGAGTCCTCCTCCTTCTCTGGCTGCTAGATCTCAGATCCCATCTCCCAGATTTCTCCTTCTATGTATGCTCTCTGCCTGCCACCCCTGCCTATCCTTTCTTCTGCCTTGCTATTGGCCAGTTCTTTATTGGATCATCAGGTATGTTACACAGACACAGTAACACAGCTTCACACAGTTAAACAAACGCAACATGAACAAAAGTAACACACCTTCAAATGTTCTGCTACATCTCCCCAGCCCCACTCCTGTCTTTTTAGATGGGATCTGTTTCTGGCCTCCACATCTGCCATTTGACTCAATTCCATTTGGAAGTCTTACAGATGCTTGAAATGATGTGAAATGAAAGGAATTGGGTGATTTCCATTTCATTTTGTTGTTGGAGAACTAAGAATGGTTGAGTTTGGAGAAAATTTGCTTCTGCGCTGTTCCAAAGTAACATTTTATGGCTTTTCTCTGACTTTAAATGATTTTGTCTTCCATTTGTTGGGTTTTCTGTTAAACCTACTTCTAGACTTAGAGATACTAAGGATTTGATTTTGGTCTTTCTCTTCCGGATAGCTTTTCTTCCTAACGGATGGCCTCATTCAATGCCTTTAAATAATGTGCACATTATATTGACTCCCAATTTTTTAAGTCTAAATATTGACCCCAAACTTGTAAATGCACAGCTTGTCTCTCACAGCCGACATTTCTTCATACATCCTAGCCTGTGACTGCTTTTAACAGAACTCTTGGAACACCGCCAAACTTCCTTTGTTCCTGTCTCCTGTTTTGTTAGCTATAGAACTAAAATCTACCAAATGACTCAGTCTTCACATATGAATTCACCCTTCTCTCTGTTTCCTCGTTCATCTAGGCAAAGCAGCCGAAAATCCTGTCATCTGAGCTTTCATAATGGATTTGACTTCCTCAGCACAAGCACATCTTGCCTGGCTTTCTGTAATAAGATTCTTTCCCTTCCTTTGCCCAGTTAATTTATAACTGTATCCAAGAGATACCATTTCTGTTTTCAAATTAGGATGCGTCTCCCTAATTGTACCCTGGGTTAGACTCCTGAACTCCCCTAATTCTTGACCTAAAAAGATTAAAGTATCATTTGACCAATACTCTGCATTCATAAGTGTAGTCTAGATTATGCTACAGTGATAAGAATTTTTTAAAAGTCCCTGCAGGGTGTGGTGGTGCATACATGTAATTTCAGCACATGGGAAACTGAGGCAGTTTCACAAGTTCAAGGTCTATATGGGCTACATAATGAGTTGCAGGCCAACCTGAAATAAATAGTGAGAGTCTGTCTCAAAATGACAACACAAGCTCTAAATTTTAGCAGCTGAAGACAACAAAAATTATTTCGTGCTCAAATATATTACTCAGGGCTTTCTCCCTGAGTTATCAATGTTCTAGGACTAACAGTGAAGGAGAAACCATTGCCCTACCGATGACAGAAGGAAACCCATAGCAAACCAGAATGCTTTTAACACTTACTCAAGTGTGAGACACATCACTTTCAAAGCAAGTTACTTTGGCAAGGATAAATTCAAAGTGGACAGGGCAGGGCAATACTCCCATGTGCCTCAGTGAAGAACCGAAGCTGCTTGGTAAACAGAACTAATGACTAATCACTCAGTTTTTCAAAGGAAGGATTTGGGACCCAGAGCATCTGTGAGGACAGTGAATTCTGAAGCTGTTGATGGAGACAGAGTCTTGGATCTACTGCCCAATGCTGCTTTTAACGGTGAACTAGGATCCATCCTGTATTAAATGAAACTACAATTATACATCTCAGTATCATCATTTTATCCAAACAATATAAACTCCTTGTATTGAACTACCTTTGTATGTAGATGGATTAGAGGGAGGCCTTGCTCTCCCCTGGTTGACGACCCAGTAAAGAGCCCACTCACAGTTCTCTGACCTGGCCATTTTCATTTCTGGAAAAACTAAAGCATGTTTTAGGCTGGAGAGTTTAAACACNCTGGCTTAGTCCAGGAGATAAGCAGGAGACATGCGATTTGCTTGTATACTATCTGCTAAATACACTTCAAATATGCTCACAAGCACCCCAACAATGGCTTGGAGAAAATAAATCTTTATTTTACCCNAATAGCAAAAGTCTAAGGCGAGTGGCCGCTAGTCCTGGTTCAATAGCATAGCAGTGTAAGAATCCATCAATCTTTGGCTCTCAGACACAGGGTGGTCGTGACTGCTCCACGTACCATTGAGTCCGGAGGAAGAAGGTTGGAGCCAGCTGCGCATGCTCCTTTTGTTGGGTGACTGAAAAGCTTCCTCAGAATCAATACCTTGCCCTTTATTCTGGATTAACCCTGAGATGCCAGGGTCCAAGACAGGAGCAACATAGCCACTTTTTGTTAAAAAAAAAAAAAAAGGAAAAAATTACCATTGATTGGTTGAGCCTGGTGCTGCCTTGAGTAAAATGATGGCTCTGGTCCTGCGGAGAATGACCACTGGGAGTGGGTGTGGGAATAAAAACAGTAAAGCACTGGTGATGTCTGTCGCAGTCATTGATGGTATAAACCATGGTTAGTCAGTTTTTGCCACTGTGACACAATCCTTAGAAAAGGTGACTGACTAGCGGGAGTATTGATTTTGTCTTTCTTCACAGAGGTTTCGGTCTACGCTGGCTGCCTACAATACTTCTAGGCCTGTGCAGGGCAGAGAATCTTGGGAAAAGGAGATGATGGAGAGGAAGTCAGCAATCAGAGAGAAAGTGAAGAGTCAGGGAGAAAAGATGATCCTGCTAGAGCATGCCTCAGTGGCGGCTTCTTCCCACCAGGCCCCAATTCCTACTTCACTGTTGCACGAATCCTAAACGGTCTCATAATAAAAACCTGGAGCCAGCCGGGCGGTGGTGGCNCACGCCTTTAATCCCAGCGCTCAGGAGGCAGAGGCAGGCAGATCTCTGTGAGTTCGAGGCCAGCCTGGGCTACCGAGTGAGTTCCAGGAAAGGCGCCAAAGCTACACAGAGAAACCCTGTCTCGAAAAACCAAACCAAACCAANCAAACAAACAAAACAAACAAACAAACAAAAAAAAACCTGGAGCCAGATACTGGAGTAAATGCTGAAAGATCAGAGGTAAAAAAACCACAGCCACTTCTCACCTTGCCAGCTCCTCAGCCGATCTCCACAAATCCTCAGGCTGAATAAAATGCTCCTGAGTCCTCAGCCGAAAAGGCTCTAGTTCCTGTCTCCTCATGCCTTACATGACTTTCTCCACCCAGCCATTTCACTTCCTGTCTCTAGCTTCCTAGCGCTGGGATTAATGGCATGTGTGCTTCCCAAATACTGGAATTAAAGGTGTGNGCCTCCACTGCCTGGCTCTGTTTCTCTCCTAGACTGGATCAATCTCATGTAGCCCAGTNTGGCCTTGAGCGCACAGAGATCCAGATGGACTCTGCCTNCCGAGTGCTAGGATTAAAGGTGTGTGCCACTACTGCCTGGCCTCTATGTTTAATCTAGTGGCTGCTCTGTCCTCTGATCTTCAGGCAAATTTTATTAGAGTACAACAAAATATCACTACACTTCCCACCATCCCCCCCCTCATGATGCCATCGTATTATGTATCTATCCATCAAGGGGTACTCCATGGCTTAGGTCAGAACCCTCAGGATCCAAATTCCATCACTTGGTAGCTAATATCCCTCTAAACCCAATATATGGTCTGGAGACCATCTCAGATTTAACCCACAACAGTAGTTTTGACTATTTTTAAGTTTACATAGAAAATATTTAAAGAGCCAGTGAGATGGCTCGGGGGAAAAGGTGACTGCCACCACGCCCTATGGCCTGACTTTTTCCCCTGGGCCCATACAGAGGAAAGAGAGAATTGAATCATGAAAATTGTCTTCTGATCTCCATTTGGGAGCCAATACACACACAATTAATGAAATATAATTTTTAAAATTTAAAATAAAACATGAATAAATGAAACACACATCTGCCACAGAATCTATAGTAGCTATGATTTGTGTGTGATTATCCATCATTAAAAGCAAAAATAATAAGTCTACCAGAATATCAATGCTAATATGTTTGTTTTAGAAATAGAAATTTGTTCCAGAAAGATTGACAGATTAAGGAATTATTTGAACATATCACAGTTGCACATTTGCTTGTGTGTGTGGATGTGTCCACTTGAAACATTTAGGTTAATGCAAAAGAAAATCATATCTAGATAAAAAGATGACTTAGGAAAACATGGAAGTCAGCCGTATATCCTTTAATCATTACCAGTACCCTCATTCCCTGACTGTGTCACGGGCCACATCTCACTATCATCTAGTGTTATATTTCTTTACGATTTCAAATGCTTCTGCCATTTTCAAGTTCACAAGTGCCTTTCTGAAGTGCACAGCCACAAGCAAAGGCCAGAACTTTCCAAGATAAAGGGCTACACTGACTGCAGCAATTACACATTTCTTAGAGATTTAAACTGGGTGGCACAGTGGCCTACCCTGACTCCCAGGATTCAGGAAGATGAGGCAGGAAGAGAACAAATGCCATGCTAGCTTAGGCTACATAGTGAGTTCCAGGTCAGCCTATATAAAAAAGCAAAGACCTTATATCAAAAACCAAAGCAATGCCAGCTATGGTGGCATATGCCTTTAACTCCAGCATTCAAGAGGGAGAGGCAGGCAGATCTCTGTAGGTTCAAGGCCAATGTCCTCTACATCTTGAGTGCCAGGCCTGGCAAGGCCACATAGGGAGGATATCTAATCAAGCAAGCGAACAAACAAACAAACCCCAAGCAATATGGGATCAGGAGGTGGCTCAATGGTACAGCCCTTGCTGCCCAAGCAGAAGGAGCAGAGCTCTGATCCCCAGCACTCATGCAAATATCAGCAAGGCATGGCTGGCTAGCTAACCTAGCCAGATAGGCTTGCTCTGGGTTTGACTACAAGGCTTGCCTCAGTGAATGGGGTGGAATGATTCAGAGTGATTTCCAACAACAAACAACCTTGTTCTCCACACGTACATGTACACAAGTATACTTGCTCTCGAACGTGGGCACATACACACACACACACACACAAAAATGCAAATATGCGTGCACACATATATGCACATTGCACACACATAAAAATAAAAAACTCAAGCAAGCAAATAAAAAATCTACCATGTAAAAACCTATAAAATGTTTATCTGTTTTTTATTGGTTTTCTGCTGACAGGATTTCTGAGTGTTTGACCTCTAAACCTCCTATTCCCAAACTTCATATAGCGTTAATGGCACAGCTTTTCAGTTATAACATTATACTGAAGAGTGTAGCTCTGATAGTCTCCAGGTGAACAAGTGGGATATTTTAATAAATAATAAACCTCATTTTATAGCTTTAAAAGTCGCTTTAAAGGTATTTATTCAATATACTTGGGAGAGCTTGTTAAAAAATAAACTCTCAATTATTTCAAATAAAAGCCATTCAGTATGCCAGTCTATATATAGATGTCACTATANCGAGGACTTATCATNTATCTCTTTAGGTAATTATGCAAATTACATTCAGCCTATGTCTCCTGAGTTGGGAAGATGGGTTTTGTCTTTCTCCTCATTTATAATCTTGTCTAGATGGAGTTGAGCAAGATTCACAATGGGCAGGTGGACGCTGGTGATCCCTTCACAGATGAGAGTCTAGTTTTCTCCTTAGGGTCTCTTTTCCTTAACAAGGCTGTGCACAAAGCACTCAGCACATTCCCCGAGCTTCTGCTGTCTCTCCCTTGGGAGAGTTCCACAAACACAAGGAAAAACAACTTCCAACAATGAAAGGCCCATCCCGCTTTCCTCTGTGTCTTCTTCCTCATCTTCCTCATTTTCAAACCTTTCTCCTCCTCTCCTTCCCCAAGTAAACTGTCCTTTCTCTGCACTTCATTGGTGAAGTTACACGAGAAAGATGCTAAAGAAATTAACCTTGAATCGTCTATTGTTTTCCTAAGGACCAAGACATAGGAGGACAAGGCTGGGACCAGAAAAGGATGGATCCCAGACAAAGGCACATGTGGACAATAAGCGACAGAGAACTTTCTGGGCATGGGGAGGAAAAATCATTCTTCCCGAGTTCTTGACTCTCCTGGGGGAAGTCACTCTCAAATGTCAATCTTTACTTCTTAAGAGAGAGATCTGATCAGGGTTTAGCCAGTCAGATTGTAGCAGATAATCGCCAGATGCCAACACTCGAGGGCACATACTCCAAAAAAAAAAAAAAAAAAACTGTCTCCTTTGTTGTGCAAATGCAAATTGTCATAGCTGCACACTGGCTTCAGAGCCACAGGTGGAAGACCGGAGGAAAGCGGCACAGGGCTCCCAGCGGCCAGTCACAACAGAGTTCTCAGAGTGCACCTGCACACACCCATGGGCACACATTCAAGCCGCAGGCTGCGGGTTCTGCTAATGTGTCCTTCCCTTCCCTCCTCCCTGCCTCACCTTGCTCACTTTCCCTCCCCCCACCCCCAGCCCTTACCCCACACAATGTGATTTTTGTTTGCTTCGGTAGCATGTGACAGTAGAGTCCCTGCTTTGCCTAACTCAGAGCTGCAGGTCTCTCGGGTAACAGGTGGCAACTTCCCCTGTTGGAAGGTAGGTATAAAAAAAATGACCTCATAGGGGTGGAGCNTGGGGACTCCAGGTAGCAGTCACAGACAGGTAACAATGCAGCGAAGCTGTGTCGTTAGAAGGGGGCACTTAAATGCCAAGGTTCACCCGGAGGCCCGTAAGTAACCAGCCATTGCCTGCAAACCTCAGAAGTTTGTCTCATTGCCTCAGATGGAGCCCAGAGAAGCCACTGGGAAGGGAAACCTGGGAGGCAAGAGAAAGAATCTGGCCTTCTTGAGACCCAGGATGTACATGCTGGAGAGGAGGAAGACAGACACTGTGGTGGACAGCAGTGTTTCTGGGGACCACTCTGGCACCTTGAGGAGGAGCCAGTCTGACAGAACCGAATACAACCAGAAACTACAAGGTAACCAAAGAAAAAGCAGCTGCCGCAGGTGGCTCTCCTCCGGTTCTGTTTTGGCTTGTTCCCATTTGCAGGGACACTTGAGGCAGAGGAGAAAATCAAATCCAACTTTCCCTTCTTACAAAACAAGAAAATGAAATTGAAAGGGACTCGAGAGAGATAGAGAAAATTTTTATGATATAAATCAATGGTTAAAGAGCCGCCTCTGAGTTTTTCTTAATGCCATTCAATTTTCTCCAGCGAGAGTATATTTTTCCTCTACCTTCCTTGTTCCTCCTCCTTCCCCCACCCAACTTACAAAAGGGGAAGGACTGGTACACATGTGATTTAAAACCTCTAAAAGGCAGTTTATCCCGGTAGGTGGCTCTGAGATGTCACACCACGAGCTCCAGCTAGGAAACTGTGCTAAACTATGATTGAAGTTACCTTAAACAGGGATGTGAAACTACAATCATGTCTGTGAAAAATAAGTAATGTTCTAGTCAGTGGGATGCTCTGAAAGAATTCTTGAAAATCACTTTAATGAGCACGTCCTTGAAGTAGGCTGAATGGCATCCAGACAGGGCAGCGCCGTTCCGCACTTATGCCGAGTGACCACCGAGGAATAAGCAGTGTGTTTTGTGACGGTGGTAAGATAATTTGGCACAGTTATTATAACACGTCTTCCATCTCTGGCCCTATCTCCTTCCGACTACCCTTCCCCCTAACGGCCACTTGCTCCANTGAGACCTGGTTTGGTGTCATACCAGGCATCTGCAGCTGCACCTGTCGTGTGAGCCACCAGATCCTGTCTCTCCTGTTTTGTGCACAATGCGGGCATGAACTCCCCTCATCCCACTGTGACTTGTCATTTTAGACTTTAAAACTGCAACAGCAGTAAAAGACCAAATGGGACACACTTGTTAGCAGAATGCTTTCCTCAGAAACAAGCTTAGACTCGGTTATGCAAATTAATCCACTCAAATGCATTTAAATTAAATGTTTAAAAACTCTAACTAGNGCGTAATACTTTTTAAAAANGCTGTATGGCTCAACACTAAATTGCAGTGTCAGTCTTTATCCTTAAAAAAGCTGTTTTTAATGAGGGAGGAATAGTATTTGATCCTTNAAGGCAATGTTGGCAAGAATGCAAATTTTAGTCATACATATTTGGTTTCCAATTAGGACTCTTCAATTTACTACACAGAAGATTTTGAAGAAAATGTCTTAAAATTTCTGAGCTCCAGTTTTGCTACTTTTGAATGTGAGATTAATGATATCTACCATATACTGTTGAAGATTGAATTAAACAATCACACAAAGCTCTAGTACCTTGGCTGACAGATATTATATGCTCTACAAATAATAATAGCAGTTATTTTCAATTTTAAAAATAATGGGTACCATACTAACAGGCCAAGCTGGATATTCATCCAAACTTATATGGCTCATGTTTTTCAACTTCTTTTTCTTCCTTGATAAAGATACAACATACAGGAATTCAGAAGTCCACCACGTTATTCCCAACAATATTTCTTCCATCAGTTTCACTAATTTCAGCATCTTTCTGCTTCAGACTTTTCATCAGCAAAAGAAATTAGAAATAATTTTCNAACTTATTAAGTTTTGCTCTTTTCTTCCTATCTGTATCCAACAAAATAGGCAGATGGCCACAAAACACAGTGGGCGTTTGTTAGNTGCTTTGTAAAAGCCTGCAAACTGCTTGCACACTTCGTTTGGTTTGTGAGTTTTCTGTGTTCTGCTGGATTTTGTCTTTAAAAGTGGAAAGAAGACTCAGAGTTCACCCATGTTCCTAGAAGTACTTGGGNGATGGGGGTGGGAGGTCACCAGGGAGTGCAGAAGGTCACACCAGAGCTATACCTTAGCTGGACTCCAGAGAAGAAACGTGTTTAGCTGTAATCCAGTAAAACCTAAATTCTAATGCCTAAGGGAACTTTCAGGAGTCATTTACAGCAGATGCTTTGGCAGCAAGGGGAGGCGTTTCCTCCATTATGTTCAAGGCANGCAGCTCTGTGGGTTTTTGGTCCGGTTTGTTCAATGCCCACAATGGACTATGGTCATGTGACTCCTACATCTCTTCCTTATTGAAATGGCAAAGGTTTTGTCTCCATCTTTGTTGGAACCGGTAGTNCCCAGGAGGCATTGAAAAAGATGACCTGCACTAGATAGAGCCCTAGAAAGATGGTCTGACACCATGTTGAGGTCAGCATGCTTTCGAAGACTGGAATTTCCAGTACTTCTACAGTTCTCAATTAATTCAGTCAGTTGTTTGGTGTTGTTATTTGAGTAATTCACTGTTCNAATTCTCTGTGGAAGCCAGCTCATTGGTTCTGAAAAATAGATCTTTCTTTGGTGTCTGTGAGTTTACCTTTTCGTTGACACTAGACAGTTTTCCTGTTGTTCTTATTTTAAATTTTTTTTATAATATTTTAGCAGGTTGAATTTTAAGTTGCAATAATAATTTCTTAAAAATGATGTTTTGCACAAGAGCTACNGGATCAGGGCAACAGAAAGCAACTCTAAAGATGATATTCTAATGACCTCATAGAAAGTTGTCTAGCCAGCTGTTACTCCTGATAACACTTTCCATGGTGCAGGGAGAGCTGGTTGCCAACCCAGCGCTGGGTTTCTGGACTCCTGCAGCAGCTTATTCAGGGAACTAGTATTGGTTGTATGTGTTAGATGTCAGGTCTTGTCTTAGTTAATGATGAGCCAAATCACAAGGATAATGTCATCAAAAACAAAACAAAACAAAAACAAACAACCCCCCCCCACACGTTTCAGTCCACAAAGTCTTGTAGTTTGCTTGGGAAAGATAAGAAAGATAGGCAAACAGATGGTAAAGAGCAGCTTGAAGGAAGTAGGGGCTGGATCAAGGGTTCCAAACAATCACTGGGTCGAGGAAGTTATTAGGTCTCTAAGCTGTGATAAGCTAGAGANAGGGAGAAAGTACAGATGGGAAACGGGTGTTTTAACTTCGTCACTATACTTCATCTGAAATATANTGTTCTTCCTTATTGCTTCTGTTGACTCTCACTCCCCCTCCAATTTCTCACCCTACCCATACTCCATGAAAGAGACTTGCTTTGCTAAATGTTCCATTTCTACATGTAGAGTCAGGCCCAGCACAAATAACTATTCAANATTATTGAACTATTCAGCAACTATTCAATAGAACAAATGATTTGGATGATCTGGCCTGTGCAGGGCAAGGATATGAGCAGATACCAAAGTCTGAATAAAACTTGTGTGTGGGTGTGTGCGTTCATACAGGAGGGTTCATACCTCCAGCAATAAATATGATGGTTAATTAAAACAAAACGCATGAATGTAGAGAATTGCATACATAATGACTACGTTTTTATGGAGGCCTATCTCATTCCTCACTGCCTTGTAGAGTTCNGTGACCATACCTTAGTTCACTCTTCTCCCATTCATTACAATCATCCATCACACCACCTTTCAAGTGAGCTCAGTTCCTTATTCCCATTCTCCTGAGGACCTTAGAGATGAAACAAACAGAGGAAACTTAAAGGCTGAGTNATAAAAATTTAGGATTTCATATATGATTACCTGTGTAACCCTATTTGAATTAAGCATAACTTGGTTGTATATGTCTATATATGTAGCTATCTATGTATAGAACACCCAGATGTGTGTGTGTACTTGGGATATTCTGCACTGCTTACGCTTTTTACGAAAATGTTAGTGACTGAGACTCAGCAGTCTTGTCTGAAACCATAGCAATTGATGTTNCTAATGCAATTTCCGCCCCTCAGACCACATGTTTTTACACACGAATCCAAATCTACACACTAATAATCTGAAAAATGATGATATTTGGAAATGCCATTNGGCAGTAAGTAATTAGATCCTGGATAAGAATCCTAATAAATGGAATTGATGGCTTTGAAAGACACTCAAGAGTTTGCTTTTCTCCCTGCTGCCATTGGTAGAGACACCTGTAAATCAGAAAGCAGGCCCTCCTCAGAAATTGGGTCTGCTGGGAATTTGACCTTGGATTTCACAGCTGGTAGAATGCTGAGGAACAAAAGCTTGTCACTTACGCTACACAGTCTGTAATACATTCTTAGAGAAGCTAGAACTGACCAACAGTGGGTCAGTTTGCTTTCACCCTCTGCTTAGTTTTTTGGTTGGTAAATATTTTTGCTGATGAAGCAGTCCCTGAAAATGGGAGNAAGCAGATAAAAGTCTTTGGTAACAGGAGTCAAAACTTCTACTCTTAGCAGGTCGATGGTATGTTATTCCCTTCCTTCTTTTGTATTTCATTCCTTCTTCAGAAAAGAAAGTTTTCTTACTAGTAAGAAAGAACTGATANGTTTTCTTATAAAATCCTAAAGTTTTGGTGCTCTAGTGTTAAAAAACAAACTTCTCTAAGGCACACACTTCATACAGATTGCAAAATACGAGGAAACATAACTCAACTGAAAAGTTGGACTTGGCCAAATTATGAGCCCACTTGATGTATGCTGTTTTTAAAGAATAATGAGTGGGAGCTGTTCACACCGAAAGCCTTGGCGATCGTTCTGCGCCAGGCCTAATGAAGGATGCCATAAAAGGAAAGGCTAAATTTCCGCTGTGTTTCTAAGCTGGAGCCTTTCCCATTCCTGTCTGATCCTTCTCCTGCCTCCAAACACCATTTGCTAAAGAGAAAACTACAGAACTAGGAACCNGACACCTGCAGAAATAGCTGTGTAATTGTTTGAAGGGCAAACGTTTAAAAGAAAGTCTGCTTTCAGTAGTTTCTGTCTCATTCATGCATAAAAGCCAAATTGCAGCAAATTACAGTCCCTCCTTTTTAAGGAGAGAGTCAAGGTATCTNGCAGTTTTTAGAAAATTTGTTTCAAACCGTGAGCCACAGAAAGCAGTAACTCCTACACATCCCCTCTGAGGTGGGCAAAACCACTCCTCCTGTGTTGACCAGGGGTGGCTTTTTTGTAACTTTCCTAAAGATGGAAGGTATCGTTTCTAGTTGTGTGGTTTTTCTTATCCACAAAAATCAGAATTTTACCAGTGCATAAAATGTGGAATCAAGTGGTGAGGTTGAGTGAAAGGAAGGAAGGAGGAGAGACATGGGGGAAGGGGATGNCAGGCATGAAAATCAACTTAAAATAGTAACAGAGCTGGGGAGAAGACCAGTAAGAGAAAAACACTCGATTGATGTTCATCTTTTGTAGTAGTACTTTCTAACTGGGACCAGAAGCCCGCAAATAATGACACAGAGACTTATTATTAATTATGAAAGCTTGGCTTTAGCTTAGGCTTGTTTCTAACTAGCTCTTAATTAACCCGTTTCTATTACTCTACATTCTGTCATGTGGCTCAGTTACCTTTCCTCTGTCCCGTATGTCTGACTTGTTGGGCATCCCATTGGTGTCTCCCACACACCTAGATTCATCCCTCTGACTTCTTCTCTCTCTGCCTGTAAGTCCCGCCTATTCTCTTCCTGCCTAGCTATTGGCCATTTAGCTTTTTATTAAATCAGTCAGAAGGAGCTTTGGCAAAGACACTCCTTCACAGTGTAAACAAATATTCCACAACAATCTTTACCTCTGCTAATACAGAAGATTTTTTTAAAAAATGTTTGTTTATAGAATTATGTCTCTGAGCTGGCACCACCATATTAACATCAGTACTTTTGTAGGCGTTAGTTTCTTGGGAAAAGTGGGATTATCATACTAATACTGAACCTGTATGTACACTTGGTTAAAACCAGGCAGGAGTTGGCTTCAGGTGAAGCCTGGAGTGTCCCTGCCTGCCCACTCCTGACCAAGTAGGCGGAGAGTCCTTGGAATCAAGGTTACTGCCTGTTGGGCCGCCCTATTCTCCCATGGAGACTCTATCTGGAACTTTGGAATTTTCTGTTGCACAGGCTTCAATGTTGGCTGTAGGCTTGCTTTGGTCTGTTCCTATCTCATTTTCCTATGGGTGGACTTTGGCTGTGTTACATTTAGGCCTGAGAGGTAGCTGATTATAGGAAATTTCTTGAACTGATGAAACTAGAGTGTTTATAGCATTCATAGCATGCCTTTGGTGGATGGGATGCCTACTAGGGAAAGATGAAGTTTACAAGCTTTGAGGCTAGGTAGGGGTGAGTGTGCCCTAGCACTGAGACAAATTTTGGTGTGACACTCGAACAGATCTGAGAA
>LZPO01017453.1:31593-42039 GCA_001675575.1 Neotoma lepida
GGGACCACCAAATGATCTACCAACTCACTTAGGCTCACAAGTTCAGATTCAGATATTGCCTCTAAAGTGGCTCCTACCCCTTGTTAGTCATGTGTAGGAACAGAGAAGACCTTGGGATTGTAAAATCAGAAGAAAGGCAGAAAAGAGAGAATTCATTGAAGTGATCAAGACAAGCTTTGCTAACCTTTAGACGTTTGCCTGGACTGTTATCATGTGCTACTATCTTATACATAGAGATAAATGAAACTTACTGCACATAACTTCCTGTGATTTTATTTGACAGCAGGACACTATTTCATACAAGTCTTAATGATTTTACCACCAACAGAATGCAGCTAACTTCATTGCCAGAAGATTTACTTCTGTCCACGAACGTTCTTCTTAACTAGGTGGTAGATCCCATGGTTCTCTTTACACTTAGTGGCTACCAATTACTTTGTGACTGAAAACATTATGAATCTCACTTTAACAGACTGGCCATTAAAAAGTTAATTCTAGTAGACAAAACAACTCAGGTTTATTTTTCAATATTACCAGTTGCTTTCTTTGTTTAAAGTCTCCCATGATTCTGTGTGGATTTCATTCATTTACACCTTCCCCTCTGAGAAAAGTTGTTGTCCAGCGAGCTCCTGCGGATGATTAGATTAACAGATGATTCTAAAAATAGCAAACTGAGGATAGTTTAAAAATATCCTTTGAACAACAATGTTTTAACAGGATACTCAAACTGTCCCCAGTTCAACCCATAATTATTAGAGACAGTCCAAAAATTTCAGGACTATGAACCAAGAAAGTAAATTCTGCTATTTAATCGGTTAAAAACAGTCAAAGTTCATTGTCACAATAAAACGAACATAGAAATTTGTTTTGGTTCACACATCCTTTCAGTTCTTGGCAAAAACAAAAAGCAGAGCACTTAATGTCATGACACTGCGAACACTGGCAGCGATTTCATGTGGGAGTTTATACAGAGCTCCTACACTATTTTTTGGAGCATATAGAAGAAAAATAGGGTCATATCAAAAATGTTAAAAGTGATGAACAGTGTACCTTCAAACTTATTGATACATTAGGTATTTTCTCTCAGAAATTTCTCTCAGAAATTTTCTCTCAGAAAATACCTTTCTGCTAGGGAAAAGTGACACTCTCCACTGTCTTGTTTAATTTACCCACCACAGGCAGTCCCTGTGACATTCAGAATCACGACAGGACAAAAGACACTAACTACATTACATTTCTGTTGGTCATTGCTCACTTAACTAATTTTCTAGNTAGCTTGTGATCCTACAGATGCAGCTCTGTTAAAAAAAAAAAAGTCTTTCCAAACCATGAACTAAATCACTTCCTTTTTCCTCCAGCAAACACACTTTTCTAGTGTCTACTTTGTTCTTTGTCATTGAGAAAAGCTATAATATATAGCAATAGGAAGGGTGGTAAAAGGGCATTTGTGATTAATACTGTAGAAATTTGCATACGATGGCTATCCTTTCGCACTGGTAAAATTATGTGAACATGATGGCTACAATGAGATTGNGCCCGGAAATGATTTTGCTGTTATAATTAGCACTAACTCACACAGTTCTATGACTAGTCTATCTCCCCAGAGGCAGGAAAGACGCCCTCCTTGTCTTTGTGTCTATAAGGGCACACCAGCAGGACCCTGCTACCCATATGAACAATGTCCAAAGGATGTTTGCAGAATTTAATTCAGCTGAAGACTATAAGATTCTTCACAAACCAGAGGGTGTGCCCTCAAAAATAGGTATGAGTTTATTTACTCTCTGAGGTACATCCTCACTGATCAGCTTTGGGCCAATAAACATAACTGACATTGAATCCTTTCTTGTTTTTGATGAGAAAAGGTGTTGAAAAGGAAGAAGCAGGCGCTACATTTTCTTGACCACTGGCAGCCATGTTGCTGGTGTTCTCTGTGCCACTCTTGGGAAAGCATGGAGCCAGAGATGAGCCATGTGTCTTGACTGACTGATGCTGAAGCAGGAACTGTGTGCAGGCCTGATGCTACGGCTATATAAACAAAGACCCATAGCATCAGGGAAAAATAATCCACTATTAATATCATATAGATGTACCTAGAGAAGGGTTCACATTCTTGGCTTTTATGCCCCAGAAAACAATTTGTCAGAATTACATTTGCCCAGTACTGAGGGTGTTGTGATAATTTCTAGAACAATATGAGGTTTGGAGGTTTTTCTAACACATCTTCTCTTTTTTTCTCTGTTTGTTTTTACCTGCATCACTCAACAGCAGAGATGTATCCTGAGCAATGTGTCAGCAGACAATTCTATCAGGGCTCTGAGGTTAAATAACTTATACTGTAGTATCACAGTTTATATAGTTTAATAAAAAGTTTCAAGTTTCATAAGTTTCTTTACTATCATCAAAATCTTCNTTAGAGCAAAAAAAGTTCTCATAACAAAATGTGACAAAAACCGCATGATCAACAATTATCCAGGCAAGGAGAAGTCATTTGTCTTAGAAGGCATACCCCGTGTAGCTTCCTGCCTCAGTAGCCACTTTTAGCCTTCATAGACTATCAGAATAAGCAAAAGGACAAAAGCCAGTGACAGCAGTAATCAACAANACGTCAAGTTACTGGCACTCTAGTTTTGAGTGTGTCCCAGGGGAAGGCTCTTTCATTCTCGCCAATACAAGTCCATGGGATTGTGATAACACACTACCTTCGGGTTATCCAATGATGAACATGGGTCTTCTCTGTAAGGAACAGAACTGTGAAAGTCCCTTCAACAGCTCACATGACTGGAGTTGAGCAAGGTACATGTTTGCTTTGTTTGTCCAATGATCTGTATGTCCTTCCTGTCCACTTCTGTGAGTTCTGTCTGCCTTAGCAGACTCCTGTCTGCTAAGGGCAAGTACTGCATGTGTCTATTTTGCTTTTTAGCACACAGTACCACACACACACAAATAATATATAATGTTATCACTGGTACTGACTTTATGAACCATGAAATAAAGAGGGATTTGGAATGGGGAAAATGGGGTGGGAAACTTTATTTGGGGAAGGTAGATCAGTATAAAATGAGAGAGAAGATGTAAAATGAAAGTAAGCAGATCTGAAAAAGCCGTAAAGGGTCATATTATTATATAGTTACCTAAATTACATACAAAGTATATAAGTCTCCTCAAGAGCCATACACTATGTAACAACACCCACAGGAGGCATGAGAAGACCTCTCCGAAGTTATTGGTCAGGGGAGTCCAAGCAACTTCCAAAATAATATAGTCTATGGCTGTTGCCCTTGGTCACCTCCTGGAGACTAAATGTAAGTCCCTATTGCTGAAGACACCATGCACTTTGGACACAAGACCAGAGGAACTGTTCTGTGTCTGACCTGATTGCCTCCTCCCTGAGGACTAGCTTTCAAAGTACTGGGACCTCCTATACACAAATGTCCAAGGGACAGAAGCAACCAATAGCCCAATGTCTATAAACCACAACAACCAGNATGGCACAATAACCCTAAAGGATGCAATAGTGGCACTCATATCTTGATGTCAACCAACAGCTCTCTAATTGGATTTAAGGGTCTACTCAATAGGAGGGTACTGGACATCTAGCCAACAACAGGTGCTAATGAGGCCATGAATCTTAGAGAAGACTGTCCTACTGCCATTTTACTAAACCAGCATAATCCCTGACCACATTCTAAGTAGCTATCCTTACACACACAGACAAGTGTAGCCCTCGTCCCTTACCAAAGACACTTCCCTTTATAATAGGAGACTTTACCGTATCTGGCAAAAATGCAGACCAGTGGTTGCAGGGTACCCAACTCTGACTGATACACCTGCAAAACCACTCCTTCACCTATGACTCAGAGAACATCATGGAAGAGGAGTTGTAAAGACTGTCAGAGCCAGAGCACCAGGAAAGCTGCTGTGAGACTGTCTCCTAGAAATGACAGGAAAACCTCATCCNTGATACCTCAAGAGAGTGGCTGCCTAAACAAGACCTGAAAAGCGTACCATCGTCATGCTAACAGGGAAGAAGAATCTCATAGGGCCCCAACCCTAGACAAAGAATTATAGGTAACTAAGGAATGCTGAGAGCAGGAGTAATGGTCTTCCCCAAGGATGCACCCACTAATTGTTTATCCAATACCATGAACTCATACCCTGAATTCATGTACAAACAAGGTACACTAAAGACACTGAGCAGGCTGTATTTATATACTTAGGCATCGTGTGTGTGTGTGTGTGTGTGTGTGTGTGTGTGTGTGCATGTGTGTGGGTGTGTGTGCATGTGTGTGGGTGTGTATGTGTAGGCTCTGAGATTTTGAGAGGGCACAAGGGATGGGAGTGGGGTATTTAGGAGGGAGGAAAGGGGAAGGAGGAAATGATTGAATTATGCTTTAATTAAAAACAATTCAAAGATGAGAAAGAATAGATTAATGACAAGATATATCTAGATCACTCTGCCTCAGGATGAGTTCAAAAAGACTGATTTCCTATAAAGACANTGGAGTTCGGGGTTCTCTCAAGTTATAATGCTTTATTTATTTTATTTTGTCTGTTCTTCCTATAACAGCTTGAGTTTTAATTACCCAGAATCCTCTGTGTATCTCTGAAAACTCTTATAAANTAACTGTTCTTTTATGNCAACAGTACACTGACTCCTGAGCNGGGAGTCAGAGGATCTGAAGTAAGTTTAAGGACACTGAAAGGGATCTCTCNGACTGGTACAGGTGCTCTGCCCTGGGTAACAGTGTAAACTCAGAACTCCAGTTGGACCAGAAGGACCTACAGTTCATTCAGAATAAGGGCTAAAACTGCAATGTGCCACCCCAGGGATAGTGTCCCATTTTCTTTGGCTAGCATGGTGGGTTCAAGCCATTCCTCCTCCTTCCTCCAGTTCTCCCCACGGGCAACATGAACACACATTATTTTGAGGCTATATCTACCTGACTGTATCACTCACCCTCACTGTAGTCATTTAAGAGTTCTCCTTGTGGGGAGAGGGGACTATCAATACCTATTATTTATATTTGTTTTGTTCGACTTGGAAATTTTCTATTAATTCTCTTGAAAGNCTCTTAGGAGTATTTCTAGCTATAAAGATTCTTATTGGTTCATTTATAAATGCTCTCTCTGGACTTAGTCACAAAAATTTCTCTCTAAAAAAAGAAATTAAAAAGATGAAAATTCTGCTTGGAACTTCATTGCTGACTCATGTCATAACCTTGGGCAGGCCAACCTCATTTTAGATGTACTTTATATATTTAGANCGCTAAGGCCATGGCACGGCTTCTAAGGATGGGTTTCTATGTCTTCCTCCTCCACACAGACATCCCCAGCAACTAGCTGTGCTGTTGATTTCTCTACACCCACGACACGCCTGCTGGGAACTGATACAATGGACACGGGATTGTAAGAGATTTTTCTGAGAGCCTAGGACAGGAAATGAGCTCGTGACGGACCAGAGAGCTATAAGAAGCTAATTTTAGAGGCCATGGTTAGGACCTTGCAAGTGAGATAACAGTCATTCCAGACACAATGTCAGTCACCCTTTCATGTAGGAATAGTTGGAAAACAAGTCTCAGTTAGCTTTCTGGAAAATTCCTATCATCTCTAATGATCTAATAATTCATTCCTAGGAATTTCCTCTAAGNCATTGGTTCTCAACCTGTGAGTCNAAATTCCATGGAGTCACATATCAGATGTCTTGTATAGCAGATATTTACATTAAAATTCATAGCAGAGCAAAATTACAGTCATGAAGTAGCAACAAAATCATGTTATGGTTGGGAGTCACCACAACATGAGGAACTGTATTAAAGGNTCTGTGTTTTCCGATGGTCTTAGGTGACCCTGTGAAAGGGTTGTTCGACAGCCCCCCCCAAAAGGAGACCCACAGGTTGAGAATCGCTGATACAGACCCTAAATATAGACAATGTGCCAAAGTACATTTAATGGCATCAGATGGTCAAGATATATTTTAACAGAAAAAAATAAGTTACAAGAGTTCTATAAGAGGTGTGTTTCTGCACACTCATAGAGAAAACACTGAAAAAAGCATTAAGCTATTCATAATGCTTTCTCTAGGTGACAGCATACAAATGGTTTCTACTGTACTGTCAATTTCTAAGTTTTAAATTTCTCCACTAGAAATTTCCTTTATGAGAGAGGAGAAGGAAGAGAAAGGGGGGAGGAGAGGGTGGGGAGGGAAGTTTAACAGTGAAGAGGTCAAGTCAACTCCATACAAAGTATAGACAATTAAGGAATGCATGCTGAGAAGATCATGGTGATACACCGCGTATGTGGAGGAGATTGCGGACTGTTAGCGGATCTGAGATATTCTCCCCATCGGAGAAGATACTACTGACTCTCTCATGGTCACCCTGTCTCCATTCACCGAGGATCCATATCAGGTAACCAGGAACTCAACATCTGTTTCTAACATAAACAACACATCACCAAAACTGGCTCTGAAGACTTAACTGTGCTTGTTCGGTTCCTTTTTGCTCTAAGGACAGCANGCTTAAATAAAGAAGGAAGAGAAAAGACATCTCCATCCGACGGAAGTAACAGTGGGAATGGAAACAGGACTCATCCCTNTGAGGATGGTGGAATAGATAACCAAGCTTCTTTAGCATTTTCATACNAACCCCATGAGAAGACGCTTTTCTGAGGGTGGTTCCAAGACTTGACAAAGTGAGTGATGACACCACCAGGATTTGAACTCATCCCCTCGGGCTTTTGCGCGATCACAAGAAGAACAGATGCATTTGAGATCTCAGGGTTCCTTCCGAGGTTCACTTTACATGACTAAAATTTCAGTTCCTTGTAATTTCTTATGAATTAGTACATTTATATTTTTATAGTTGATTCATATATTTTTTATTTATTTTCGTTAGCCTAAATAATCTGCATTGGTAGATTTTTGTCCACTCCTTCACCCACAAGAGAAGCAAAATGATCAATTACATAAACATACATTCAGAACATTTTCTGGGAATTTTAGGGTTGATCACTGAAAGCCTAAGTTAAACCATGGGATCCAGCTTATGTCTTACTTAAGAAAATCCATTTTGGTATTTTGCCTGCCCCATGCTTGGCTGACTCTCCATATTAGTGCCATTCTCCAGCAAGCCCTAGACATACAAAACAAGATGAAAGGTATTGAATTCCAATAATGTGGTTTTAAATCTATCCTCTTTGCCCTTTTCCAGAGGCTCCTCTGGGAAATAAAAATGGATAAGAATAACATATCTGACCGCCAAGCGCAGTAACCATCCATTATTAATACCCTAGTGACCTGCCAAAATGGAGGATGAAGGGTCTANTCAAATAATCCTGTAACAGTGATTCAAGCCTCTCAAAGGACACTATATTTTGCTTCTGAAATTTGTTACAAGCTAAGAAACAAATTCAATTTCAATGCCCCTTTTATATATCTAGATTATTTTCTATCTAAAAAGTCATTTTAAACCTCATTGCTTATTTAGATTGACCATAAACTTAATGACGAACTTCCTTCTCCCTGATTGGACACAGAGAATTCTGTTCCTTTTAAACAAGGGTGGGGTTTCAGAATACACACAAAAGAAATAGTGGGATCAATAAATGAGCTCTGAGCTAGCAGGAACAACATCTGAACCTGGGTGCATTCAATATTTCATCCAAGATTAATGAACTCTGCCCCATATGCCCTAATCCATGTGCTCAGCACTCTCCTAATTCGCTGTAGACAGAAAGCATCTTGTGATAGACTAGTGAAAATTCAGATGTGCACAAGTAGATTGAGATGAAATATACAGAATAAAATGAAAAACACTAAATAAAAGGGGCAACAGAGCATGAGATGCTGGGACCATGAGTAAGAAAGGCGTTGTTGAGAGATACACATGGCAAAATGGCTTACGTTATTTCTCTGTAAGCTAGACTTCCCCTAATGCTAAAGCAAAGTGGACTATTCCAGTTGACTCACGACGGACGTTTTTAAAGCAGAGGGAACATGAGGGCGAAGAACAGAGAGGTGAAGGNGCAGCCTAAACTAAGCTGGCCACTACAAGCGGGCACTCGGTTTGGCGCTGTGAAAGTTGAGAGGACTGGTAGAGGAATTAGACACATGGGGCCATCAATGGTCACGTAGGGAGACAGCACCTAAATAATTTCTGCACACAGACTGCAACAAACAAAGATCCAGAAGACCTGCAGAGAAGACCNTTTCTTCAGAATTGCATGGCATCTTTGTGGAAATGATCCAGACTGCCAGGAAGGCAGAGGCAAAGTCTGAAAGCTTAGGTGTAGGGAGATCTAGTCTGGAAAGGACTGGATAACGGGCGAAAGCAGTGACAGCAGAAAGGAAAGTCGGACAGAAGACGTAGGTTTTGCTTGTAAAGAGGGGACTTTACATGCGCGCATGCTGCTTGTCTGTAGGCTTACGTTGTATCAAAGAGGCATGCTTCTGTGAGATCACACAAAGGTCAAGAGCCATGCCGCTCCCAGGCTGATGGAAAGGACAGCTTAGAGTGATTGGGTCTATAGGGACCCCTTTTCCTTCTTCCTCCCACAGGCCATTACAAATGTCAAAACCATCAATGACCCCCGGAGGCCACNGTACTAAGATGCCTCTTGGGATTCATCCATTGATGGTTATTTTGGCCACTTGATCAGCAATTCCCTTCAGCAGGGGCTGACCAATGCTTTCCTGAAACTGGCATTCTCACCTTACATGATGTTAGAAAAAGTAAAGTAATTATGATCGTATTTGTTGGTCATAGCTTAGCAGGATTGGCACAGGTAGAGCTTGAGATTTATAAACAGGCTATATAAATGTTAGAAGAAAAGCTGAGACAATGATGTGAGCCAAAAAGACAAGGAGAGAAAATACACCAGCATCTTCATTGGGAAAGGGAGTATNTGGAAGTCATCTTGCTGTTGTTTCANCTTGNTTTTTGTATCAGTATTATTTATTTTTGTATTTTAATTTATAAGAAACATGGACTATTTTCTCAAAGAACTAGAAATTCTTGGATTTTGCTTGCTTATTTGTTCCTCAGCATATACACAGAGATCCAGCATTTAAAGGCCAGGAGAGAATAATGAATACATTATCNCAAAGACTGATCACATGATCAGAAGCACAGCCGGAATTGATACCAAGGCTTTGTGTAAGCCCCTCCCATTTAAACTAATCTGTGGGAAAAGGTAACTGAAGCCAAGTCCCTGGCCAGGAACTTACCCCCAAACTTGCTTTCAGTGTAACCAGAACACATTCTGTTTGTCAAACTGCAGGAGGTCAGCTGTGAGCAGAGGCGGCCCTCAGAGTTTATNGAATGACAGAGATTTCCGGGAGAGGCAACTTCAACAGGAATATAAAAAGTGACATACAGCGAGTGTAAACCGATACCAGGCTAGAATGAGCCACCCCTTTGAAACACTATAAACAGCCCAAGACATAAGATCTCTGCAGCAGGAGTCTACTTGCTTTGGTGCCAGACAGACAGAATCCAGTTCTGACCACTTTGGAAAGCTGCTGTCCTGGGTCTACCTCCTCTCTTGTGTAAGACCTGGACTGGACATAGGACAGGACNCCATTTTTAACTGTGTGTCCCTCTTCCGATTTGTACGGTCCATGAGGACTCAGAAAACAAATTTATATCACACAAATGGCCCAGGATGGATGGAGTTCTTAAACTTTAATAAATTGTTTTTCAACAGAATAGCATCAAGATCACTGCACAAAGAAATATTTTGGGAAAGTCAGACAAAGAGAATATTAATCAGGGGTAGAGATGGTTCAGTGGTTAAGAGCAGTGGCTGTTCTTGCAGACGACCCAGGTTCAGCTCCCAACACTGCCAGGCAGCTCACAGGCATCTGTGACTCAAGTTCCAGGGGATCCAGAGCCCATTTCTGGCACATACCAGGCACATGTGTATTACACAGACATACATGCAGGTAAAACACTAATACACATAAGTAAAACTTTTTAAAAACCAGGGATCNTGTNTATCTTGTGTTACCATCAATCAAAACTGCCTGATATAGAAATGGCACCTGACAGTCACTGAATGAGGAGTAGTTAGATTTTCTCCTTCATACAAAATATCTCTGTACTGTATTCCACATTTGTGTTGTTTTTATCCACAGCATATCATGCTTATTCCTCCATGTCAATTAACATGTTTCATAATTCCTAGGACTAACATACAATATATATGTAGCCAATTCCTTGCTCCTGGACATTGGCCTTTCATGCTCTTTTTGAGAATTTTTAAGACTTGTTATTATCACCGTGCATGTACAGGGGATGGCACACACCACAACATGTGTATAGGGGATGGCACACACCACAACATGTGTGTGGGGTCAAAGGTCAACTTTGTGGACTCAGCTCTCTCCTTCTCCCATTATGTGGGTTCCAGGAGTTGAATGCAGGTCATCAGGCTTGTGAAGCAAGCCTC
>LZPO01017453.1:57308-73384 GCA_001675575.1 Neotoma lepida
GAGAGAGAGGGAGAGAGAGGGAGAGAGAGAGGGAGAGAGAGACTTGAGACTCTAGTGCTGTGCTCTGGACTGAATGGTTCAATGACCTCTGTCCATTATAAAGAGTTCCCATAACCAACAGCCTACCTGAATGAAGAGGTCCTGAGTGTGGCAGCGTCCTAAATGGTCTACTGAAGGTCATGTCCTTTGGCCAAACCATCCACTTCTGTCAATTATGCCATCATCCAAGAGGTTGGAAGCAGCACAGAGAGAGCCCAGATCTTGTAACTGAAGTCGATTTGGTTTTCAACTATCTGGTACCAGTTAACCAATTTTACAAAGACTCTAACACACACACAACTTTCTTTCCGTACTTGAGCATGTCAGGAGCTGTGGGCCTAACGACTGAGAGGCTTGTAGTGAACTGTAATGACAGGAAGGTTTCAAACGCTCAGTCACTCAGCTCCCAGACTGCGAACTGGAATTTCGTTCCACATGTGTCTCTCACAATTAGCAAGGTTATTTTAGTCACTGACCTAAGTTCCCTGAGAATGCAGGCCGATGGCAAAGGCTGTCTAATGTGTCAGTTGCTTGGTTACACTAGAAGCTTGTGTATGAAGCTTACCATTTGTGTGGTGTTCGTTTTGCACAACCCCGAGTGCACTCTTCAGCTCAGGAGAAACAATAAGATTATCCACATCTCTAAAGACCCACAGGGAGTTTATCCCACGAGGCAGATCTGTTCATGGCCTGGACTATCAGAACACAGAATCTAAGAGAAGCATGTGAGTGTCTCAGACAGCTGTTTGAAGAAACCGTTTTAAACTCTAGCTGGCAGTATCCCTCATACAGTGCTCTGCGGCACCAGGAGTCCCAGCACAGGGGAACTGTCCAGAACCTTATCAAGATCGCTCCCTCCCTCCAAAAGTAGCTAGAAATACAAAAGTACTGTAAACATGCTTGGCAGTTAGGAAAGTTAGCTGCTACATTTGGACAGTTACTCAGTAAGGTATCTATCTAATAAACTGCCCCACCTACTGGCAAGCGTGACTGTTTTCTACATGTGGGTCTTGGGAAAGAAATAACTGAAAGACAGTGAAAGGAAAGTGTAGGGTGCCCCTTACCAGTGCCCATCCACGGCAGCAAAGCTTCNAGCTTCCTCATAAACACTCTACACATGGCTTCCACAAACACCAGACTCCAGGAGAGAGTGTGAATATTCCAGAGGCGAAAGCAGAAGTTAAAATCTCCTGACAAGAGATCTGCTGAGAACCAGTCAGCCTCATTGTCGTATCCTCCCAAAAGAGAGAACATTCTTTCCCTAGCTCCTGCTCGGTCAGGCACCCCAACAGTTGCCTCCCATGCCTGCCAGAATGCCTAGTCTTCTGTGTGCCCAGTCTCTACTGTGATCTCAATGGTCTCCTCTCCTCATAGACCACACTCTGAACAGACAACTTGAGTTGGCACTTGCTATATCCAGTTGGTTTTTGCAGGGCTGCTTTGAAGTGGCACTGGGTACCTAGCAGGTGATGACAGATGTTTGCTGGGGGAATGAGCTCTANTGTGCTACAGAATTGCTGGGAAACAAGTCTACTTTGAGGTTAAAAAGCAAATTCCATCTAACTTACTATTTAGTTTAGGGTGACCAGTGGTCCTGAGGTGGCACAACAGATACCATGTAGAGTGTGTTATAAAATAAATTATAAATTCAAAGAACACCTTTTGCAGAAGCAAGTAAGTTCAACGTGTGGCAAAGATTCCATACAAATATGNCTCACTTAGCGCCTATTTCCAGGTCACCAGTCCAGACTGGCTATTGTCTGTCAGGCCTGAGGATAAGATTCTACTGATCCCTGACAGACACATTTTCCTTCCAAGTTGCTTTTACTTTCTTCAAGTTGAAATTCTTCCATTTGTGATGACCACACAGGAGGTAGATATATCAAAGCCATCTCATAACATGGATGGCCACAAGCTAATGGTGACACTTTAGCTTCTGAATTATTTGAAAATCTTTCAAAAATAAGAAAAATGGAAAGTATATTTTCTCTAAAATGGATAAAAATATCTGGATAGCTGGAACATATCTTAATCACTATTTTTATCACTTTCNCCCTCTATTTGACAGCTTGTTTGTGGCAAATNCTCTCTCTCCCATCTCAATGGTCTCTTTATCTCCTATCTATATGACTATACACTACATAGCCAATAAAAGTTCTCACTACAGAATATGGANAAATGTTGTTTGACTTGATTTTTTCAATTTTTATATCAGAAAGAAATATAGCATATTTNAAGATACCTTTATCGTAGATGAACCTTTCAATATGCATAATTCCATGTGCTGAAACAACTGGAAACCACATAGACACCTTGCTGGCCAGACTCACTTTCAGGCTTGTGCTGATGGCATTGGGAGATGAGGGAGAGTNNGAAGGACCCACCTGAGGCAACTGAGTGAGAGCATATTGAGCTCAGTTCCTGAGAGTGTGCCCTCTATCTGTTTTAATACCAAAGCCTGTCTATCANAGTGCAACTGAAATTCAAACTGATGATGAGAGAAAGAGAGAGAGAGAGNGGGAAGGAAGAAGAGAGAGAGGGTGAGAGAGAGCTAGCTCACAACTTCAGAACTTTAGTTCTGTGGTCATGGTCACTTAACATCTTGGCAGGAACAAAGAGGACGTGCACTATTTTTAATTTTTATTTAAATAGCTGTCAGCTCTTGCTAGCTCAAAAGAAAAAAAGATGGCAAAGTCAAGATAGAATTTTCTAATCAGAACCAAGTATTAACATCAGTCTGGAAAAAGCTCTGCATAGTTGAGAAGTTACATATTCCTTTTGGAATCTAAGAAACATCTAAATATAATTTCCTGTAAGTCTTCCATACCCAAAATATTTATGTAGATTGAGTTTGTATTACCCAAGATGTATTAGACTAAAGTAGGCTAGTTTGCAGAGTCTTTTGGGTTTTAGAATATTTATAGGTACACAGTGAGATATCTTAGGGAAGGGACACAAGTGTAAACATAAAATTCATCTGTTTTACCTTGAATGCATAGCTCAAAGGTAATCATATATGTTATTTTTGCTGTACCTGTGTTTTTATTCAAACAACTCATGAGGTCAGGTGTAGGATTTTCCACTTCTGACATAATATTGGCATTTAAAAAGTTTTAGTTTTTAGAATAGTTCATATTTTAAAAGTTCAAGTTAGGGATACTCACTGTGTGTGTGTGTGTGTGTGTGTGTGTGTGTGTGTGTGTATGTGTGTGTGTGTACGCATGCATGCATGCATCTGTCTAAAAGCAGGCACTTGGTGATATTAGATACAAGGCTAATACTTTCAAGATCTCTATAAGAGAATTCAATTTCTTGACTAGCATTTAATATAAGATATGCATTCATTTAAATATAAATTAATAAGTTCAATATTCACTATATTCATCTATAAGCTCTATATTCATCTCTCAGAATTTGAAGAATGAAAAGAACACTTTCCTAGTCCTCCCAGACCTTAGAGATGAGGAGATGAATAAGTGCATGCAGTTTGAGGAGCACAGTGCTACTTGCTGAGATCCAAGAACAGGAAGTAGAACCTCACTATCTAACTCAGAAGGCAGAGATGCCAGTTAATAGAGGAATTGAGATCAAGTCCCAAAAACTAAGGTGCCCATTTGGCNAAGTGACAGTATGTCAACCTCATAAATAATAAGAGAGAGCCATGTGGGCTGGTAGGAAAGCACTCAAGAGAGAGAAGCTGCACACTTGAGACCTGTAAGTTGGAGACAAGAGAGGGCAACCCCATTCTAGCAGGCAGTCCTGAGCTGTATATGAAAGCTGGCAGAGTANAGGCTGGTTTCTGTCTACTTTGTGGGCTGTGAAATGAGTTCCTTGGTTGGAGATAAAGTTGTGTGGAATAGCAAGAATGCCTGCCTTGGAGTTCTGCCCTGACTTCGCACAATGCTGGACCCTAATCTGAACTGTGAGTGTAAATAAGCCCCTTCCCTCAATAAGCTCCTTTTGATCAGAGTGTTTTATCAGAGCAACAGAAATAAAACCAGNACAGTATCACTCTANATGATGCTTACAACCTAGTATGGGTGTTGGTGTGNATACAAGCTTGGTACTTACAAGGATACATACTACGTTTTAAGCCAATGGNTCAGAATCCCAAAGTCCCTGGAACTGGAAAATTTCTGAATCAANTTCCTCTTATTATAGAGGAAACAAATCTAAACGGTTCACCCTTTCCTAGAGTCACAAGCCAGAAAGAGGGAGCCCCTGAGCAAAAAGAGATCTCTTAATACCCATAGCANAAAGTGCCTGGCTACAGTATGTGCCTCAAGAGGCTATGTACAACACACACAGTTCTGTACAGTGGGTTACAAAGAGCTGTTGTTGGATTTAAACACACTGCTGAAGACTTAGGTCAGATNCGTATTTTAGAAGGCCCTTTCCTTGCTCTGATAGGGAGGAGAAATGGGAGTCCTTTCAACAATGCACTTACGACAGCTGGATCTAAGCAAAAGCAGTGAGACTGAAACAAAGTGAACAAATTTATTAAAAAATAAATAAAATCCAACCAAGGAACTACAAAAGGCATGATTCAGGAACTGATAGGATCTAGTATGGGAATAAACAGAGAAGTTGTGGATATAGTTCCTCATTTCCTGTCATGAGTAACTGGGTGGCCCCAGAAGGAAGGATCTGGCTGGAGGCACAAAGCAATTAGGGAAGGATGCTTTCTAGCGGAACGCCAGCAAGATGGGTCATAGGGTTGAGGTCATTTGCTCCTCCCAGAGGCATGGACATTNAGTAATACTTATTGTCTGACAGTTCTATGGCACCCTAACAGTCTATTAGCTTTCCATTTTGCTTTATTTTTAGTTTTACTCCATAAGACTAGCTCATAGACACCAACTACCACACTAAGGACAGCTAGACAAGCNAGGGGGAAAAATCAGTCTGAAGACATCAGAGTTTCCAAAGCAGTGGGGATTCCAGAATTTAATATCCCACATAGAAAAGGAATTCACAGGGGCAAGGCACTGTCACTATTTTCTCTTACAAATTTGTAAGCATAGCTGAGATGTGGGAACACTGAGACAAACTTCAAATAGACTTCAATACTAGAGGGACAAAGATAAGTAAGCTCAGATCCCACCAGGAAGAAAGAAGAGTGGAGAAAATCCAGGCTTTCAGAAAAAAAAGAAACATCAGAGGTATAGGAATAAATCAGAAATAGATCACTCTTCACAAAATGAATCCAGTAACACACACACACACACACACACACATACACATACACACACACACATACACACACAAACATACATACATACAAGCACACAAACACACACATATACAAATTGGATAGATTGATTCTTGGAAACAGGGTTGGNTTAAAATTTGAAAAAGAATGATTAATCATATGGCCTCAATATGTTCAGGGGAAAAGGCATTTGATAAACTTTATAAATCATAAGCATTTGAGCAAAAGAAGCCAGACACACAAAGATACATACATCTGACATGACCATAATTATTTTAAGCATAAAACAGATGGACTGAAGGATGAGACGATCCTCTGAGACAATGAATCTTTCAGTATGGAGTGGCCACTGAGATTCAGCAAGACCATCAGACATTGAAGAACCAGAGGCAGTAGCTAGAGGCTCTTTTGCTGGGACAATTGCCATAGAGGACAAGGAGATTTTCCCTAACCGGGAAACTTNCTCCTCCTGNGGCTCAGCCATGCAGCAGCATGCTTCCGTGCTGAGGGGCCTGGTGCTAGGTGCATTCACTCTCAGGCAAGATGACAATAATATTTGCTCCTGGAGAGGGGACTGTGTGTCAGGACAAATGGGCAAGGTGCCCTTCCATACTTGCCTTTCTGCTTACCTCCTTAAGAAATTTGATTCCTTGAATGTGTTACCTAATCATCAATCAAAAACAAAATTGAATATAAAAAGTAAATCTTTTTATGTTAACTCCAAAATATTATGTGAGGTAAGATAGTTGGCCATGGAAGAGCACTCACCATCTTTAAAGGTTATATCAATAAGAATGTGAACATAGAGCAAAAGATTAAATGNACGCTAACTGGCCAATAGACATTCTCACTAAAGAATACAGGAAAAAACAATGTTGCTTGACTATTGATTTTTACAAATTTTAGGTCAGAAAGAAATATAGCATATTTTAATATGCCTTTACCATAGATGAACTTTTAAATATGCATAACTCCCTGTTCTGAAATAACTGGAAACCACATAGACACCTTCCTGGCCAGAAACACTGTCAGGCTTGTGCTGATGGCATTGGGAGATGAGGGAGAGTAGGAAGGACCCACCTGAGCTGACTGAGTGAGAGNATATTGAGCTCAGTTCCTGAGAGTGTGTCCTCTATCGGTTTTAATACCAAAGCCTGTCTATCACAGTGCAATCTAAATTCAAACTAATGATGAGCGAAAGCCACTTTTAAAAGTCTTCCTTTGGCATCTACAAACCTCTTGGCTCTGACTGGATTAGTATTAAATCTCAAAACTGCTTTCTTCCCTCAGAATAGCTGTGTGAGTCACTTTACACTAATGTCTCCAAACCACGGAAAGAAACACATCAGACAGCGTGACTGTGAATGGGCACCCTCACGGTGACTAGGCATGGATGCTGAAGAAAACAAACCCTTTGAGGCCATATACTGTGCGGCTGTTTCGGTCAAAAGTCTTCAAGGCTTAACACAGATCCTTCATTAGTGCAAGAGCCTATATAGGAGAATTTATCGTTTACATCAGTTATGAACTTTTTCCTCTTCAAAGGAGACCCAAACTTTCTCTTATTTGGAGCAATGATTTTTACTCCTCTCTAGGATAATTTGCTCTGTTTCCTTAGTCATCTGACAAAGCACCATATTTCTCCCTTAAACAAGAAGCTCCTTATTATTTGTTTAACTTAGAAAACAAAATAGTGAGGCTGGAGATATGGCTCAGTGGCTAAGAGCATCACTGCCCACTCTTCTGGAGGACCTGAGTTCGATTCCTGGCACCCACATGATGGCTCACAACCATCTGTAACTCCAGTTCCAGGGGATCCAATGCCTTCTGTTGGCCTCCAGGAGCACCAGGCATGCATATGTGCAGGCAAAACACTCATACCCATAAAATGGATAAACAAATCTCTAGAAATAAAAAAGAAAATAGAATAAAAAAATTATCAGACACTTCCAGAGCACAACTATTAAGAGCTGCAACCCCAATTCCAAAGCCCAGCTTCCCTGAATTTGCAGAAATATTGTTTCATACCCTCACAATTGAAGATGCTTTATAAATCTTCAACTTGCCGCAAAGGCCTAAGCCATCTCAACTCCAGGGTGAGGGAGGTAGGGACTAGAGAGGCTGTCTTCGTCGGGGTGGGCTACTGAAGCAAAATGCCATTGCTAAGTAGCTTGTAAATGACAGAAATGCACTTCTCTCAGTTTTGGAGGTTACGAATCTGGGTAGGATGGCTACCCAGTTGCCTTGCATGGCATTTGGCATCTCCTTAAATAGCCAATCCATATTAACTTCCTTATCAAATGGCTACTTGACCATCCTTGTTCTCTCCCAAACAGGTCTTCTTATTGTTTTGCAGTTTAAGTTTTTAAGTTACACTTTCCTTTTTATTATTAATTCCGTCTTTAGATCAGCTCTTTTTTTCCAGCATTTTACTAGCCAGGCTCTTCTCACATTGTTTAAAAGGCTCTGAGTTCATTATTCACATTTTCTGCCTTCCACAGAATGCCAGGACACAGTGCATCTAGCCAAGAACCATATTGCTGGCCTTCCCTCTGCTGCTCAAGGGCCTTCTTTCCCATTTATTTTTCAGATTTTATTAAGGTGGCCTGTACCACCCACATTTCCACCAATACTCCATGCCAAGCAAACTAGGTGTTCTTTGGCAAGCTTGAGACTTTCTCCACTACCTCCTCCCTCCTTTAGTTTTCACCAGAATCGCCCTGAGAGTCTGAGGGGGAGTTAGACTTTTCTAACACACACCACACAACTCTCCCAGTCTCTCCTCCTTGCTCAGTTCCCAACCCAATTTTACAATCTAGGTTGTTANGGCAACATGCCCATGTCTTGGTACCAATCTCAAATCTTATGTCCTCACTTAGGCTGTCATTCATAAAGTAGGTAGTATATAAACAATAAAATATATTTCTCACAGTTCAAGAGGTTGGAAATCAAGACACTATTAGATGTGGTGTATTTTGAGGGCAAACTTTCTCACTCATATGTGACACCTTCCTACTACATTCTTACACAATTGAAAAGGCATAGGACTCTTGTGGCCCTCTTGTGTGACAGTTCTAAATATGGCCCCACTCTCAGATATTTAGGACTGATACTTAGACCATAATAAAACTCCATCATAAGCTTACCAGAGACTTCCTAAGCACAAGAGTCATGAAAAGTATTCTTGGCCCATTCGTGGGTCCATTTACAAGAGGCAAAAAAAAAAAGCTCAGAATATAATATTAAGTTAAAGAATGTCTAAAATTGTGATGGGATCTACATCAAATTTCATACATATGAGAACTAGAAAAGGGAAATTTACCAAAATGGTAATAGTACCAGTGGGTTATAGATGTTTGTTTTTCATTATTTTAGAAGAATGTGTATTATTATTATTATCAGGAGGAAGCACTACTAATGACTGTATGTACACACACACACACACACACACACACACACACCACACACACACACACACACACACACACATCAGGGGGGCTAGAAGTTGACAGTGATTGCCTTTTTCAATCACTCTCCATCTGATGTGTTGAGACAGGGAGGGTGGCTGACTAATGAGCTTCAGCTACCGACATGCCTGTGTCTCCAGGGTTACAGACACTGTGCCCACAGCAGCTTAAAGCGTGCTAGAGACCCTAACTCTGGTCCTCATGTTTGTGTGGCATGACAAAGCCATCTTTCTAGTCAGTGCAAGGGTCTTTAAAACAAATTGAACATTTATTTATTTGTCTTTTTATTATGTATGGATGTGGGGGATGTGCGCCACAGCACAGACAGGGAAGTCAGAGGACAACTTGCTAAAGCTGGTTCTCTCCTTCTATCATGTGAGTTCCAGAGATCAAGAGTCCTCACCTGCTGAGTGACATTGATGGCCCACACGTGAGTTTTAAAAGCAATTACATGCAATACTAAAAATCCATCCAAGTAAGAGCTTGCTATATACTTAGTATAAGCCACNTGTTCTTAAGTCTAAATCTGAGTCAATAGATTTTTTTTCAGAAAACATTCACCTCATATTGCTATAACACATAAAGTTTTCATGGAAGTAGAAATGGGCATGCTCTCTCTTCCCCTACCAGTATATTTTCCTTTAGTCCCTGTGACCAGAGAGTACCCCTTCCTCCTGCATACTGTCTATTCTGTACCAAATACAACAAAATGGTAGAAACCAGAAAGTCCCAGCCCTTGCATCAAGGGAATTGTTCCATCTTCTACTTTAATCCAACCATCACCTTTTCCTCTGCCTGTGTAGTCAGCCCTCATCTCTCCCTAAGGTTTCCTATTTTGAAAAGCCATATTCATCTTTCTTCCAATCCGGCCATCTCAATGCAGTCTATGTGTTTTGCAAGCGTTCTATGTTACCTATATGGACAGTGAACTTCCTTCTCAGCTGGCACCTTGTGGAGACCCATATCTCAGATTCGCTCTAACTACATACTAGTTATCCCTTTTTTGTACTCAGTTACACAATTTGTGTTTTGTGGTAGTGAAGGTGTCTTCTAATAGTGTTCTGACTCACCTGGCTTTCCAACTTGTAGTCATTCAGTCTATTTTATAATTGTTGACACCCATTGACTGGCATTAGGTTAACTGTTGCTCCTTTATATCATGACTCCAAATGGAGCCTGGAAACTTATTCCTCAACACCCACTAAATTATCCAATCATCCAAACATCTGCTTCATAAAAATCCTTCATCTTTCTGACACCAACTCACAGTTCCACAGATCTGAGGGTAATGTCTTCCTGACAGATTTTATAGCAATCACATAGTAACTTGGCTTGACTATAACATGTGTGTGATATTTCCTGGCAACAGTATTCACTAATGTTGGCCTTTAATAACTGACAAAGAAAATTTAAGAAGTTANAATGTATGCACCTATAGGCCCAACTATGAGGTAGACACAGGGGGATTGTTTGCAACTACAATTCTATGGCTATCCCAGATAAAACTGTGAGACCTCACATTTGTTTCATTGTATTTGATTTTTTGGGACAGCATCTCACGTATCCCAGGCTGGCCTCAAACTTACTATGTAGCTGAAGGTGACCCAGAACTACTGATCCCCCTGCCTCCATCTCTTTGAGTGCTGAGAATATAGCATGTATCACCGTTACTGATGAGACTACATCTTTTATTGTTTAAAAAAAAAGAAAAAAGGAAAAAAGAAAAAGGAAATTCAAAACTCCATGCATGGCAATACACAGCATATGGCTATGTGTTAACTGAGGTTGATTTTGATATTTAGGGGTGATGTCTACTAGGTCCGTCAAGCTGTGTGCAAGATTCATTTTTAAAGCTAACCCCTATGCTGGCAATGCCTATTTGCAAAATACTCTAAGACTCTCCCATGATATTAGCTATACTTCTATGCCAGGCATTTTTCTAGGCATTCCATAGATACTAGTCAATTTCATGGTCATCACAGTCCTATGAGACATAAGCTATTATTGTGACCATGATTTTACAGTGGAGGAAAACGAGGCACAGAGAACCACTGTACACAGCACATAAGAAGATTAGAAATTTGTATCCAGACAGTTATACCCTGTGATGGCTATTCTTGGTTATCAAGTTGGCAACATCTGGAATTAACTAAAACTCAAATGACTGGGCACACCTGTGAGGGAGTTTCTTCTTAATTAAATAATTTGAAGTGTAAAGACACTCATCTAATCTGGATCTTTAAGGTGGAAAAATATACCTTTAATCTAGATATTTTGAGGTGGGAAGATTCAACTTTAATCTGGACCATACCTTCTGCTGGCAGCCTATATAAAAGACATGGAAGAAGGAAGCGCTCTCTTGTTGAGAGATATTTGATCACACTGTGAAACTTGAGATTATGTTAATTAAATAAAATCAATCTTAGATCAAGAGTCAGAGCCAGCAACTAATTGACAGGAAGTAGCCATAGAGAGTTAGAAAGAGTCCAGAAAATGGATAGAGAAACACACAGGAAGTAGTGAGGAGGACTTTGAGTCTGGCAATTTTTTGGTCTGGGGTGGCAGAAGGGAAGCTCTCTTTCTGGGTCACCAGTTAAGGAGGAAAGTTAATTGGTTGCTTCTCAGCCTCTCTGAGCTAGCAGGTTTTCACCCCAGGATCTGACTCCTGTGTCTTTATTGGTAAAAAGAATGATAGAGACTTAATTAAAAACTGCATTTGGCTGCAGAGGCAGAGGTGGTTCCAGCAGGACATGGAAGTCCCTCTGGGCATCAGCCTGAGCAGAGGGGCAGGGACTGCAGAGCCACACAGTCAGCCGCTGAAACAGCAGTAGATTCAGGTGCAGCTGCTGTGCTGGCAATAAAACACTCTCTCCCTTTGCCTGCTTGCTCTCACTCTTGCTAGCAAGTCCATTCCTTCTACTTCATGATTCCAACATGTGCTAAAGACCAGCTGAGTCATCCAGCCTTGGGGACTGAACAGCTGGATTCTTGGACCTTCCATTCATAGGCAGCCAATGTTTGATTAGCTGGATCACGGCCTGTAAGCTATTCCAATAAGCATTCTAATAACCTCCTCTCTCTCTCTCTCACACACATATGTATATATATGTGTGTGTATAAGAACTTTATATATATATGTATACATATATATTCCATATATATATATGTGTTGTGTGTGTGGACTTGCTATATATATACTTTATATATACAATCCATATATATATATACAGCAATTATATATATACACATATATGTGTATGTGTATATACAGATTTGCTATATATTTGACTTTTTATATATAGAGAGAGAGTTTATATATAGTCCATATATATATAGAGAGAGACAGAGACAGAGAGAGACAGAGAGAGACACACACACAGAGAAATTCATTCTATAAATTCCATTCCCCCTGAGAATTCTGACTAAAACATACCCTAACAATCAATGCCCCTAACTACCACTCTATGTTGCCTCTCAGTTGTAGCAAGATCTCTAAAACAAAAATGCTTGAAAAAAAGCTATCTAAATCTAGTACGGGGAGTATCNAATCAGTAAACATGACACAGCATTTTTGCAAGTCTGTGATACAACACTAGTCTTGGAATTGTGGCATTGAAGAGTTTGTCAGGCGGACATTCATATACACACAGAAGCCACATTGCCTCCGAGCTGAGCTTCAATCCTCCAGTCTCAGCCACTTCTTGTGGGAACTGTGAATGCTGTTCTTGGTTTTTATCTTCATCTGCTTCTACGTAGGGATTTTTTATCTCTTATCTTTAACTCTGGTGATTTAGAAAGATCTTCAGCTTGGGGCCCAGTATATAAGGATTTTAATCTTCCTCTGAAAAACGTGGACTACAGTGAGATGAAAGTGTATATGCGGGAAATAAAGCTAACGTTCAGGGTTTGGATTGCTAGTCAAATCAATACATCTTCAAGAGTAACTCACACAAGGGACGTGACTTAGGCATTGTCTAGCCTTCACTCTGCCATTTTTCTTGTCTAAGCAGTGTGGCTTTGAGGGCACCGGAATAAAGGGCCCTGTGCATTTCTCTCCTGCCTCTCAACCCCAAGGAAATGCTTCTAGNCAGCCACTCTCCTGCCCAGGAGATAATCTTCTGGAGATAATCCTTTGAAAGACTGACTGCTATGGGAACAGTAAACATATGGGTCAGAATTTTCATCAGTGTTTTTCAGTGTAAAGCCAAAAGCAGTGAAAATTCACCATGAAATGCATCGAAGGATGACATACTGTACACTTGCTTCTGTATAAAAGCAGGAAGTGTACAGTATTCACTATAAGGTGTAAGCATTGTTGTTAACTGTGAGCATAAAATAATTTTATGGATGCTCGAAAGCGATGGAGGGGGATGGAGAGATGGCTCAGGGATTCAGAGCCCCGGCTGTTCTTGCAGAGGACCTGGGTTTAGTTTGTAGCACCCACATGGTGGCTCACAATCATCTATCACTTCAGTTCCAGTGCATCGAGCATCGTCTTCTAGTCTCCGATGGTACCAGGCACACACACAGTGCACATGCATACATACAGGTGAATCACCTCTAAAATAAAAATAATAAATATTTTTTTAAAGCAAAAGAGAGAGATCAGGGACTGGAGATGGATCCTGGGTAAAAGTGCTGGCTGCAGATTGAATTTCAGATTCCCAGCACCCATGTAAAAAACTGGGCATGGCCATATGTACGTATAGCCTCAGAACTGGGGACTTGGGGACATGGAAAAGGGGGACTTCTGGGGCTTGTTGGTCAGCTTCAGGTTCAGTAAGAGTCCTTGTCTGAAAACAAGAAGACACTAGAAGAAAGACCTCCTTTGACTTCCAGGAATGTGACACAAATACACATATCTACATACTTGTACACAGCATACAACACACATGCAGGCCCACACCCCAGATTTTATTTTTAAGAAAGAGCTGAAAATGACTTGTGCCTGCAGGTCTATCTGCTCAGCAGGTTGAGACAAAAGTGTGCAGATGAGTGGANCAGACACACTCAGGCAGAAGGCAGGCCTGCTGGGTCCTTCACTGAAAAGGTCATGGGATGCTGCCTCTGCTCTTCACTGAACTGCAAACATGTCCATCACCAGTCCTTCAGAACACCCTGCCCCAATGCCGCCTTCAAAATAAGAACTGACCACAAAACATTCAGTAAACATAATGAAGAATGGGACGCCTGGATCAAACGTAGTCAATATGAAGACTGAACAAAGCAGGAATTAAGAATACAGACTCTGACGACACCCTGAAGTTCAGTTAACATTAACTACCTTGGTTCCGTGGGAGACCATTTCCTCCATTTGTTAAGTGAGTTACAAAGAGTACCCACATCATGGAGGATGGGCCGCCATAGTGTGGCCCAGGCACCTGCCCCATGGTAAGTGTAGAGTGAAGGTTTACTGTGATCTTTACAAAACCATAGGCAAAGTATACAGTACAAAACTACACCGTGCCCAATCCTTTGTAGTATGCTCATCAGCTGTAGCTTCCTGTCTTCACCTCCAGATAGAAATGTTAAAGAAATATACTTCCTATGTCTTAAACAAAAATATACAATTAAGAATGAATGTGTCTGGTCTGTGGAAATTATCAAGTGTATACCTCTTTCCCAAATGAATTAAAGTTCAAAGTTTTCACCTGCTTTGCTATAATTGGTGTATTTACCATTCTTCACAGCAAAGATTCAGAATCAGAACCATTTTTGAAAAATGGGGGACATAGAATGTCAAAGAGAATATTAAAAATAATGCAAGATTCAATGAACTGGAAGTCATATACAAAGGACGTTTAAATTCTNGTCCTATGGAAGATACACTTGTGTTCAGCAAGATGCTGCCCCTGTTTCTTTTGTCTGTAAACCAGAAGGTGGACACACCTTGGATTCAGTTCAGTTACCTTGAAGCCTTGAGACCTTCTCTTCTCAGAGAATCCTAATGGTAGTATTCATAGTGCAGTGTTTTCCTATCAGAGGACTTGTTTTCTATACAGAAAGAGTTAAACCAAGTATAACCAATGTGCAGCTGTTTCTAACCTAAGAAACAGCGATTTCATATGACAGCTTCATCTGTTGTGAGTTGGATGGATGCGGTCATTGCAGGGCTGGGGATACAAAACAGTGAATATTACAAAAAGATTTACTTTTGTTAATGAGTTTTTTACTTCACCTCATTGAAGTTGTATCATAAAACCAAATGCTAAACCACTTCACATAGAAGGAATTCAACCATTTTAGCACTGTTGAAAAAGATAGGAGAGCTCTATTATCTGCATTAGATCCGTGACCCAACTGTATAAGATTGTGCCAAGGAAGTCCAACCACTAACAAGACAAGGAAACCAGGGCATTCTGCCCACTGTGCCAGCAGGAACGCCATATGTGTGGTAGGTGAACAAGTGATTCTGAGAACAAAACCGGGCAGTTACCTGTCATGCCGAACACTGGATTTTCAGTCCCCTTTGCTGTAACTCACATCCCTTCCAATGCTCTTGTCCAGGCAGGTTTACCAAACAGCGGCAGAAATGCCTGGATTATGAATCTACAGGAACACAAAGAGCAATGGGAGCCATCGTGCCCTTCTTCCCCATTCCTCTCTCCCTTTCTCCCTTCCTGCTTTGGAATTTTCATTAGATTATGACTTGACTTGACTCATTCCAGGAACAAACATTATATTTTTCTGGCTTTTCTCATTTGAAAACCAGATGGCCTCTGCACTGGGCCCAGGGAAGGGGGAAAATAACTCGTTATCAAGAATTTCCTTTGGCTCCTACTTTTCCCTTTTCTAGTTTCCAACCACGCAATTCCTTTACGGGCTGTTGTACGTGGGCCCTAGAGACGGCGTGAGCATCCAGGAAGCAGATCTCCAGCACCTTGCCTTCTCCAAGATCCATGCTCACCCCCCACCCACCCCAACCTCCTCCCTGGTCCCTGTACCCAATGCCTATAAAAGTCAGAAAGATATAATCCTAACCCGTCATGTTACTCTGAAAGCATTCTTGCAAANCTTGATATAAAAAAGCTATGAGTCAACCTCAGGGAAAATTAACACAGAGTAAACTATTTTCTTATACTGCAGTTCCAAAACCCTATAGGGATTTTATTTTGAGCAAAAATCTACGTGTTTGAAGGAGCTTCTTGGCCCAACTTTAATCACTCTGGGTGAGACAGAGTCCAGTTTGAACTGGATTTTCCTTTGTAATCTCTGCGGCATTCCAAACATTTCTTCACATTAGGATTACATCATTTTTTTTTCCTTTTCCCCCCTTCAACACAAACAGCCATTATATCCCATTTTCATGACCTTCAGATTCCCAGTATCAAATTACCCAGCTGGTAATTTCTATCTCT
>LZPO01017453.1:96387-110446 GCA_001675575.1 Neotoma lepida
CAGGATCTTTGCAGAAGAGGAAGAAGAAAGACTATGAGAGCCATGGTGATGGATAACACAAAGGAAACTCTTTTCCAGACACAACAAGGCGGTTGCACCCATGAACTCACAGCGATTGTGATAACCTGCATAAAGCCCCAGCCAAACAAATCCCAGCGTGGAGTGTGGACATGAAATCCCCCNATTAGCTGGAGAGCTATTGGCATTTCAGAGCATCTAGAAGATAGGGACTCCATTGTCTTTAACATTGTAGGTCAACCACANACCACATCAGCGCCCAGGGCTAGCTGGGCAACACAACTGCACTTGATGGGGAAAGAAAAAGAAGAAATGTTAAAGTNGGTTGAGAAGGGATGGGAGTGTGGGAAGGGGGTGAATATATTCCAAATGCATTGTATGAAATGCTTGAATGATTAATAAAAATGTTGTTTAAAAANCGCCTGCTTTTTAGTCCTAGCTTTACCACTTTCCAGCTGTGTGACTTTAGGAAAATCGATAAACCTCTCTGTGCCTTGGCTCTCACAAGAGAGCTAGGTATTATTATACAGATTTTAAAAATTAATAATTGAAAAGTGCTTTGAGGCAAGTNAAGCATATATGATCAATAGCTGATTGGTGTCATTGCTTAGATGGCAAAAACTTGAGGAACCCTAAGAGGAAGGTCCTCAAACAGATAAAGAAAAAAGAGAACAAACCACAGTTACAAAAATCACCAAATTGGACATTTTGCCTAGGATACATTTAGTCATCTTCACATATCCCTAGTGGAAGGTACCCTGTACTTTCCTCATGTTATAAACAGTTAAGCCAGGATCTAAGAGAGGCATCAAGTCAGTGGCAAAATTTGGACACTTGATTTTGGTTCCAGCTCAAGCAGCGAGAAGAAAGAAGGGAGAAGGAAGAAGAGGAAGGAAGAAGGGAGGAGGAGGAGGAAGACAAAGATGAAGATGAAGCAGCAGCAGCAGCCAGTGATGGTACCGCTGTTGGCTAACCACTCAACTTCATCTGCTCTCTAGACATTTTCCTCCACTGATAGATGGCCTTTGGTCCTGGACTTCATTAATTAAACTGTAAGTGCATTCCCCCTCTTCTCCTCTGTGCTCTCCNTTCTGCAGAAGGCACAGTGTGTACCTAATGACTCTGGGTACCTGCTGTAACCTTTGAAGCCACCATGGCCATTTCTGGAAAATAGCATGGGTCAGCATCATTTCACACTGCTTTGGTCTACAGACAATGCGAAGAAGTGAGTATTTAGGCTGCTGACTGGTTTAGGGTGGTGTTAGAGTCAGAAACCTACTTCCTTTCCAACGTGAAGTTAGTTCATGAACTGAACTGATAAGGACTTTTCGACAGATTTAACTCAGCCCAAACTCTGGGTTACATTAACTGGGACTTAGGCCTGGGGATACAGCTCTGTGGGAGAGTATTTACCTACCATGTATGAGGCCCTGGGTTTGAACCCCAGGACTGCAAAAAAGCTACAAAACCAAAACCACAAACAAGAAGAAACATCAGTCTGTTGCCTATGATGAAATTTAATTAATAAATTTATTTATTTATTTAATAATTAAATAATAATTTAATTAGCAACACTACGTTATTTTAAAAATGTCAAATTTTGCTCTGAGTTCATACTACCAAAATTCAGTTTGCTCTGGTCAACTTCTAGCTCCTACATTTCTGTGACTGGTTGTGCTAATTTAATACTGCTTATGAATATATTTTATTATTTTTCTGAAATATGACTTAGAAGTCATGGTTCCCCTGGTATGCTAATATCATTCATAGAAAGAGAAGAAGGAAAATTGTAAGATGATGATAATGTGAGAGCCCAGTTATTCAGAGTACCAAAAAGATGTATTTGCAATTTTATACAAAGAAACAGGAGTACTTATTTGGCCCTAAAAAGCTTCAAGAGTTACATGGGAAGATTAGAAAAATGGTTTAGGGAAAATGAAGTGAAGTTTCCAGGTCATCACACTGGTCCTAAGATACAGGTAGAAAGGACTGTGAGCAGTGTGGACAGAGCCAGGGAGGCCTTCCGGTGGAGCTGCAGCCTCCTCGGTATGGCTACTGGCTTAGAGTTAGATGTGAGGAATGTCTCTGTGACTGTGTAATCCATTCTGCAATCTCTAGTTGCTGTCATTATATAAGGAAAGAAATATGAACATCTTTAAAATGCTATAGTTTGAAATAGGATTCTTCTGAGCCATCTTTGGCTAATCTATAAAAATGTTAATAAAATGTCACATCAAAAAAAAAGAATTTAGGTCTGATGAAGAATAAAATATACCACATTGGCTTTTTAAAATAAAAGCAGAAGCCATAAAATTCTATTACATAAACACACAGTAAGTACAGAGTCTTTATAAATGTTTGTACTCTAAGCTTTAATAAATTTCTTCTAGAAACCTGCAACACATTCACAAACTTGCATTTTAAAAGATGTATCGAATTTTAGGAAACTCAGATTAAATAAGTTATAAAATATTTATTCTTNTTTATGGTCTTATGAAAGACAAAAATATATAACTACCCATACAACTGTAGGAGAAGCTAAGCCCAATGTTTTTGAAAGCCCCCCCCCAAAAAATGACAAAACAGATGTCTACCAGCTTTGAGAAGAAAATTAACCATTTTTTCAAACATTTTAGAAATCTACAATGAAATTTATGAAAATCGAATAATAAAGGCTATTATTAAAGCTATAGACACTTCATGTTTATACATAACAGGAAGAGATGCAAATAGATCCCAAGAAAGCAAAAAGGGAGAAAAAAAAAAGAAAATGCGTAGTCACGCACAAAAGAACAGTGTCTTCTGCACTCGTCTGGGCAGAGATCAAATGAACCTTGACTCATCTACTTACTGTGAAAAACCACAATCCAGTAGATTTACATCTTCAGGGTCAACTATCAGAATTCCCATATTTATAGAGAATGCAGGAAGTCTGGGGATCCACAAGGATATTAACAAGCTAGTCTCTCCATGACAATGGAAAGTCTGTGTATGCACACGTACAAACTCTGTATCAGTCTGCATGAAACACAGCAAAGGAAACCTTAAATGTCTGCCATATTTTCCTATTATAAAGAAAACTATTATTTAACGATAAAAAATGATTTACCTCTAAATAGTCACAATTTTAAAACTGCAAACAGAACTTTGAGGGCCAGGACCTCTCCTCCAAGTCATACTCCTTAAGTGCAAAGTGTACGGGAGGTTTTGTCTAGAACAAAGTGAAAAAATACTAACACTAGAATTTTCAGGAGTGGGAACTAACTCCAGCTCAGGAAAGTTCTCTCAACCATCACAAGTGTAAGAATATTGGTTTGTTGTCAATCAAGAAAGTAGCCAGAGGAAACTAGCTGGCGCTGATTGCTTCTCCTGGACAGGAGCCATACAGAGAGGAAAAAGACCCTGCTATAGCAGACAACTCAAGAGAATATGGGGAACTCCCCAGAAAGACTCAGCAGCTTGGCCTACAAGAGGGTTTTGTGAGTAGACACTTCAGCTGTCAGCTAGAGGATGTGGAGCATGATGATTCCACAGGGAGAGAGGAACCTGTTCTAAGGCATGGGTTTCTGAAGGGGCCTGGCTTGTGAGAGGTTACTGGAAGGGAAAAGCTAGGAGCACCAGGCCAGCTGGGTCTACATTTTGAAGACATTTCAGAGACCATGTCCATGCACCTCTACTTTATGTAGGAGGGAAATTGGAAGGTAAGAAAGATAAGGTCTGTAGTTAAAAAAAATTTTTTTTAGACAGGGTTTCTCTATGTAGCCTTGACTATCCCAGAACTCACTCTGTACACCAGGCTGGCCTCAAACTCACAGAGATCTGCCTGCCTCTGTGAGTGCTGGGATTAAAGGTGTACAGTACCATCGCCCTGCTAAAATATTTTTTTTTAAATGACACTTTACTCTTGGTTGTTTTGGGAAGGAGTAGACATGTATAGAAAGGAAACAGTCTTCACTGGTGTCATTGAACTACAGACATGAAAAGCTCGGTTTTTATCCAGCCACTGATGCCTGGCTCTCATCATCTCAGAGATGGATTCCTTCAGCAGGTGCAGTACCAATTCCCTTTGCAGCAGTAAAGGTTTGCACCAAGGGCATTGGCAACACTACTATTTGATCACTGCATGACTTTGACAGAAATTCAGTTTCTGCATCAAAGAGGGAAATAGAAGAAACACCCATTTTCTCTTCGTGAGCTAAGACTCCAGGGGACACAGGGCCATTTCTTCTTCCTATGGAGAAGAGCAGATCACTTTTCATGTTGTATTTTACACATTTCTTTTCCACTTTATGATGTATTTGGCAAACATAACTTACTCAAATAATGATGAACAAGAGAAGCAACTTACACCAAACGTTCATTGACAACAGCACAGATGGAAGGTTTCAGGTCTGTTCTTCCATTCTAGTCACACACACACACAAAGAAAAATTACTCAGTCCTATCAAGAAGACACTGATGAGGGTGACAAAAGTTAGCTGCTTCCAATTCCCTGCTCACTCCCGGTTGTCATCGGTGTGACAGGCTTTGGGTCTGATGGGTCTGTTGTTTACTTTCTACTTTTACCACCCAAGTCCAGTCACTGTGTCATTTAACAGCCTTGTAGCCAGCTCACATCTCTCTGCTGTCCGGATCACCCTGTACACACCTGTAAACTTATACTAAGACAGAGGATTTAAAAACATTTTTAAACCACGTTTTACTTTTATAGTTATTGTCAAGACTGTTCTATCAAACCCCACAGTCCACTGAGACACTTTAGTTTTCATGGTCTTCCAAATGTGATGCCATGGAGCCCAAGCTCAATGCCATATCATCCTCTATAGTGCAGGAAAATGTCCCTCTGTGCTTCAGGTGCAAAGTGTCCTTTGTTCAGACCATTTCTCTCGAACAAAGTGGCTGCATAAGGCTATGTGGGTGGTACACAGCACAACCTCAAAAAGAGCCATTCATATATAACTGTATGGCCACAGGTGAGCTGCTTCCTGTCTGAACCCATGTAGAAGACAATTTCCACTTCAATCAATGAGAGCAAACAAAAGCTTTCTTCTTTTCTCTTTAAAAAATTAGGAAAATAATATTCCATTGTATATTCTCACCAAAAGGGCTAACATCTGCATGTTTATGTCCTTCCCCACTTTTTTCTCTCCTGACAAAATGAGGTGTCCTAGTTAGGGTGACTGCTACTGTGATGAAATACCATGACCAAAAGCAAGTTGGGGAGGAAAAAGTTTGACTTACATTTTCACATTATAGTCCATCATTGAAGGAAGTCAGGACAGGAACTCAAACAGGGCAGGAACCTGGAGGCAGGAGCTGATGCAGAGGCCATGGAGAGGTGCTGCTTAAGCGTTTGCTCCTCCTGCTTTCTTATAACACCCAGGACCACCAGCCCAGGGATAGCACCACCCACAATGGGAAGGGCCCTCCCCGATCCATCACTAATTAAGAAAATGCCCTACAGCTGGATCTTATGGAGTCATTTTCTCAATTGAGGTTCCTTCCTTGAAGATGACTCTAGATTATGTCAAGTTGATATAAAACTAGCCAGGACAATTGACCCCTTGTCAATTTGACACACAAACATATCACTGTTAAAGCCATAACCTTTCCTTTCTTATTCATCCCCCAAACACACATTAACATCAACAACATATGATAAAACTTTTTACAAAATTTGAAGTCCCGCAGTCTTTACAAATGCAAACACTTTAAAATTCAGTCTCTCTAAAAACCCTAAGTCACTTCTAAAACCTAAAATCTCTTTAAAAATTCTGTCTCTCAACTGTGGGCTCCTATAAAATCAAAAATAAGTTAAATATTTTCTTACTTCAAGAGGGAAGAACCAGGGCATAGTTACAATCTGAACAAAGCAAAACAAAAACAAAGCAAAACAAAATTATTTACCAAAAGTGTAAATAACTCAACATCCACTTCTCTGGGATTCACTCACCATCTCCTGGGCTCCTCTGAAGGGCTTGGGTCACTTCTCTGGCTCTGCCCTTTGCAGCACACACATTGTCTTCTAGGATCAAGTCAACTCCATTCCCCACCCACTGATGTTCTTGGTGGGCATCCCATGGTACTGGCATCTCCAAATTCCTGGGGTCTTTGTTGCAACTGGGCTGCATCTTCACCAGTAGCCTCTCCTGGGGACTTCAGCCCTGCCATACGGTGCTAAGCCTCAGCCGCTCTCCATGACCCCTTCATGCTTTCAAAACTGGTAGCACCTGGGTGATTCTTACACTACCAAGTTCAGCTGCCAGAGAGAGGTCCACCTTGGCTGCCTCCAGAACATGGTTTGTGTGCTGACCCTGAGGAAACACTTCCCAGAAGACTTCGTCTCAATGATGCTCATCTCTTCTTAATCATTGCTGATTTCTCAACTCTAGCTGACCAGCATCAAAGTCCAAGTAACTCAAGATTTCACTTCAGTGGTGCCAGTCTGTTAATCATGGCTGACACTTCAGCTCCAGCTGACCAGACAGACACAACAGACTTAACTCAAATGCACAAGTAGAGTCCTTGCTTCCCTCTGAAGCTTCACAAGCCAGGCCTCCATCGTCAGCACTGCTCTCAACATTCTTATCTTCCAAGCTCCTACAGAACAGCTCCCTGAGCTCTCAACACTCAATGGTTTTTCTAGCCCCAAGTTCCAAAGTCCTTCCACAATCCTCCCAAATACAACACGGCCATGTCTGTCACAGCAATACCCACTCCTGGCACCAACTTCTATCTTAGTAAGTTATTTGGCGTACACTTCCACGTTTCTGTTCACCACTGAAGGAAGTCACTGTTATGAATTACGCACGCATGGGAAACCCCCAGCTGGCTGGGCCAGGGTATCCCATGCACTCAGGGGACCATGCTGACATGCTGCAGTGGATGCAGAGGCATGTGACAGCATGACATGCAGGCATGGCATGGGCGATGGTGGGTGGACATTCACCACCCAGAGGCTGCATCCTCAAGGAAATGGTTTATTATAATGAAGGATAAAGAGAAAGATAGGAAAAGACAGAAAGGGGAGGGAGGAAGAGCGAGGGGGTTCGAGGATGCGCACCTTATGAGAGGAAAGCGGAAGAGAAAGAAGAATGGACGGAGTTTTTGCTTTAAAAGAGGCTTTTACATCAAGACGCAGGGCGGCACCAAGGGGTGGGGTTTCAAGGGGCGGATCAGAATATTAACAGTCAGGACAGGAACTCAAACAGGGCAGGAGCCCGGACGCAGGAGCTGAAGCAGAGGTCATGGAGGGGTGCTGCTTACTGGTTTGCTCCTCATGGCTTGCTCAGCCTGCTTTCTTACAGCACCCAGGATCACCAACCNAGGGATAGCACCACCCACAATGGGAAGGGCCCTCCCCCGTCAATCATTAACCAAGAAAATGTCCTGCATCTAGGTCTTATAGAGGCATTTTCTCAATTGAGGTTCCCCCTTTCAGATGACTCTGGTTTATGTCAAGTTGACATAGGGTGAGCCAGCATACTAGGTCACCTAAAAAAACTGGAAAATTCAAATGAGTCATCTGGGATCCATTTCTCCTTGAAAACATTACTTCAAACCTACAGGTCTTTTGTTGGGAGAAGGGAGAGAGCACAGAAAAACAAAAACTCTCTTCCAAAAACATTCCAAAGGGTTACCAGCTCTGGCTGTGCCCTGGAATCACACATCTCTGTAAAGATGGATGCCATGGTAACAACCAAGTTCTGAGCCAGCTGATCTGCAGCATGGCCAGGACAGTGACTTAGAGCTTCCTGGCTATTCCTGAATATTCTACTATGCAGCTGAAGGCAAAGACCAAAGGCTTTCATGTGCCATTCGTGGAAGTAAATGGAGTTGTTAACGTTTCTCATTGCATGTTCATCTCCAGTCCCAACCACCTCCAATGAGGACGGTAAGAAATCACGTGTTAGCGGAATTTTAGTTTAATTCAACCAGATGCTCCTTTCCTTTAAGATACGAACTTTTAAAGAGCATAGAATGGACAAAACATCAGGGCAGCCATGACACTCACACTCAGGGAGCCTCTAGCACTTCATTTACACCCCTACTTCAAGCTGTTCATCTTCCTATCTGTGATAAATTAAAATACCCACAGATTTCACAGGAGAGCCCCCATCATATCCATCCATCTTAAGTGTCCAGTACAAAAGAAAGCAGGCTCACACATTCACAACCATTCTGTTGCTTATACCTCAGAGTGTAAAGGGTGCGGAACCAACACACTAACATAGAAAGAATACTGGGATTCATGCTCAAAAAGCATGGTGAGACGTCAAAGTGATCAACACCTAACCTTTTGAGACTCACTTTCCTCATCCGTAAGAGTGGGTTCTTGTGAAGAATAAAAGATGATAACTACTGACACGTGTTAAGAATTCGGTGANTACTACTGAACCAAAAGCTGTCTAAGTGAGGAAAGCGTTAATTCATATCCTGTCTTACATGGCCATCCTTGCAACCATCTACCTCTGTAGACCACACAAACAGATGGCTGCTGTTGCTCAGTAATAATTAAGCCAACATTTGAAAGGCGCAATCCCCAGAAGCACTTCCTTAATCAAACTAAGGCTCAGTTTCAAATGTCTCTATGATATTCTTTTTCTTTAAATTATGTTTTAATGATTTCTTTCAAGTTTTGTAGTCTGTGATACTCCTCATTTTAAATGTTCCTTTTTCTAATTAAAAGCACATAGCTCAACCATTTGGTCGTTTTCTAGAGCCACCTGATAATTAACACGCCCATTCTGAGTTCTAAGTGTATCAATCCATGTAGCTAAGGTTTACACAAACATCTCCATACCCAAACCCAACATGTTTTCCATGCTGCTTTGCCCAAGATTCTATTAAAGATTTATTTATTTTTATTTTATGTGTATAAAATTTTTGCCTAAATATGTGTGTGTGTGTGTGTGTGTGTGTGTGTGTGTGTGTGTGTGTGTACCATGTACATGCCTGGTTCCCAGAGAGGCCAGAAGAGAGCATTGGGTCTCCTGAAACCGGAATTATAGACAGCTACGAGTTGTCATGTAGATGTTAGAAACAGAACCACAGTCCTCTGTGAGAACAGCAAGTTGCTCTTAACCACTGAGCCACCTCTTTGGTACCACACTGCCCAAGTTTTAACTAAGAATATTACATGTAGTTAAAAAAATGTGCTATGTCTGAGACTTAGATCATTTCTCAAAATCATACTGAAGATAGAGTCATCAATCAGAAGTCCCAAAGTATTCATTCAGCACTTAACCTGTCTGTCTGTGAAGTGAGGGGAGGCGGGGGGGGGGGATGATCACTCTATAACTAACTAAGATAGATTTCCCACAAAGTCGGGCCTTTCAAGCACCAACAGCCTTCAACTCTGCCCTCTGTATGTCAGGGATTGAACCCAAGGCTTTGNGCACGCTAGGCAAATAACTACCCTTGAGCAGTCTCCAGTCCTTTTTCATTTTTTTTCCTTAAGAAAAAAAAATTACATTGAGACAAAGTCTGCTAAGTTGTACAAACTGTCCACAAACTCATTATGTAGCTCAGGCTTACNGGCAAACAAGATCAGATATTATCACGTGACCTATACATTAATTATCTCAGAAACTTTCTACTAATCAACATGATGAAGCCACAGTCCTGCAAGCATGAGGGTCCACGCCTGTGACTGAAGCACCTGGGAAGGTGGAATTCAAGATCATCCCTACTGCCTAGTGAGTCTGAAGCAGCCTGAGCCACAGGAGACTATCTCCAAAAGAAAAAAATGAATGAATGAATGAACAATGTTTGGTCACAGCAGCCGTCTTCCAATAATCAGCCAAAATGACAAACACAGAGGAGGGGTCTTCACTCTATGTTCTCTAGACCTTTTAGGAAAGGTGGAGTTGCTCCTTTGGCCACATACATGGGACTCCACAGAAGGGTAATACTATACACATCAAGGGAATGGGCACTGTTCACAAAGGAATGCCCCGGAAGTGTTACCACAGCAAAACTGGAAGAGACTTCATCACTCAGCATGTCATGGGCATCACTGCAAACAAGTTGGAGGACAAGATCTTTGCCAAAAGAACAAAGGTACATATTGAGCATATGGAGAACCTGAAGAACCAAGACAGCATCCTGCAAAGGGTAAAGGAAAAGGATCAAGAAACAAAGAGAGAGCCACTGGGTTAACCGAAGCACCAGACTGTCCCACCCAGAGAAGCACGCTTTGTGAGAACTAGCAGAAAGGGCCTGAGTGGCTGGAGCCCATTTCCTGCGAATTCATGGCTTCATATACAAAAAGAAATAAAATACCTAGACTGTCGAGTGTTTTTCTAAAATTAAAAAAAAAAGAAAGAAAAAAGGAAGAATGAAATGAAAATGAAAAAGAACACACACTCCTAAGACTGCTCATATGGATTTCCGTGTCCTTTAGTAATTTATAAGTCATGGACATTTTCGCAGCTGGAGGCTGGGAAGGCCCTGACCAGGCACCAGCAGCATAGGTACGGAGTGAGAGGTCTTGCTGCTCTGAAGTAGGCACCTTGTTGCTTCATCCTTGCCAGGTAGAAGAAAGAGCCCGGTAGAGCCTCTCCTGAAGGTTAGCCATCTCATTCAGGAGAATGGTGCTTACATAACTAACTACTGTTACTTTAAGGCTGCACTTCTTAAAGAATGCCACACATGAATTTGGGGGAGATACATTCAGAGCATATTATACATCAACCAAAAAGAGATTCTAGGTTGGGGGAAATCTGAGCTTGGGGAAAATAAAACTTTTTAGTTTTCATTGCTATCAGTCAAGTCCTATTTCAAACTCCTGAGATATGAAATATACCTTTGATGGTGGCAAGTTAATGAACATTCCATTAAGTTTTAACCCCAGAACAAAGAACAAAGGTCACATTGCACAAAACAGTACCAGATTAAGTTTATGTGCATTATATCTTCTAAAATTTGAGTTTATTGTAAAAAATATAGAGGTAATTTGAGATTGGTCTAGATTTGTGACTATTAAACCCTCCTAGCATTGGCTCAGCAAGAGGCATGAGTTTACACAGGGCAAAGCATGTGTACAGGTATGTAATTATAACCGAGCTTTACAAAACAGCATTCATCCTTATAGCTCTGCTCTGCTCCATTGTTTTAGTTATCTCACTAAATCTGTTTCTCAGCCTGCTAAATGGACTGAAATGTTTGTTCTGGAAAAATAGTGGTTGAAAAGACAAAAAGAAAAATGTCTATTTTTCACAGAAAAAACTATTCTCTTCAATCTCATTTAAGATCCGCTGTGTTTACTCAGAGGTGGTAGGAACTGAATGCTTCAGACTGCAGAGTGAGGTCACACGGATGTTAAGGTCAGAATCCTCCAGACCCCCTACTATTTCTGCTAGTAGTTCGGTTCACTCAGAAGTGTGTAATTGAGAATTTGGGGGAAGGGGGTGTTTTAGAAGCACTCAGAATCAACCTTGGCTGTTGCTTACTATCATAGACAGTGGACCCTGGACTCCACAGCTGTCACCTTATGGCCATTGCTGTCATCTTGATTAAAGCTATCTTGTTATGCTTCTGTAACAGCAGAAAGAGAATGTCCCTCCCTCTGCACCTCAGCCACTCAGGAAGTCACCTCAGCCTCGCACTCAGCCCCCCTCTCTCATTAGTTATTGTTCACACTGCTCTGTTCCAGGGCTGGGAACACTCCGTGCCATAACCCACCACTGCGCTTCCTCCCTGTCATACTGGCACACCATGATGGCCATGAATCCTCTCCTAGGAGCCCCGCCCTTACCCCTAGATTTCCACCATCTTTATATCATCTGGCACATCTGTGCAAACTCCAGCTGTGGCGAGAATACAAGCCTTTTCCCAGCAGGCCCCCCAGGCCCCATGTGAGCTAGTGGGTGTCTGCATTAACTCCCAGATGTCACAGACATCCCAGTCAGAACATCTTGTAAACAGAGATTTTATCCAGTGTTCTAACTTTGAAAATCACAAGGACACAAATCATATGTGGTGGCAGTTTAAAGTAGAATTTAAAGTCAGGAATTAATTCCAATTAAGTCTCTTGCAGAGTTCTGTTTACTTATATGCTCCATCACTTATTCCAGCTAGTCCAAGTCTTGCCTCGTCCCTGCTATCATGTCTTCTGGAACACAAACATCATTCTCCCTGAGAAGGCGCCTCCTTTGCCTGTTTAGCACCCAAACACGTGCATGCAGCCGAGGGCTCAGCTAAGATCGGCATGTTTTAAGGTCTTTGGTCTGCTTCTCTGTGCAGCACAACTTTCAAACGTGGGCCAGGTGGGGTGAGTTTCTAAACTGGTTCAGCTGCTTCTCATACTTCTTACTAGGGACTATCTGGAAAGCAGAAAGTAAAATATGCAAAGGGTGTGTTCAGTTTTCAAAATAACGGAGGAAAGATTTCCTGTAAGTCTGTTTTCCTGAGACTTTTCTTTAATCTCAAGGTTACTTTTGTTTTGTTTTGTTCAGTTGCAATAACCATCATTCCTCTGTGGAAACTTTGTAATAATGATTAGCTCAATCTGGAGCTTATAGTCAAACATCCCCTAAGAACTTGGAAATAAGGGAAGTAAGAGTGGAGCGGTGGTTTGAATAAGAATGGCCCTCGTGGGGTCGTAGATTTGAATGCTTGGTCAATAGGGAATGGCNATACTTGAGAGGGATTAGGTGTGGCCTTGTTAGAGGAAGTGTGTCATTGGGGTTTCAAATGCTCAAGCTAGAACCAGTATCCCTGTCTCTCTGTCTCTCTGTCTCTCTGTCTCTGTCTCTGTCTCTCTCTCTTCCTGCTGCCTACAGATCAGAATGGACCTCTCAGTTACTTCTCCAGCACCACGCTTGCCATGCCTGCTGCCGTGCTCCCTGCCATGATGACAATGGCCTGAACCTCTGAACTAAGCNAACCCCAATTAAATGCTTTCTTTTATAGGAGTTGACTTGGTCATGGTGTCTCTTCACAGCAATAGAACAATGACTAAGACCAACACAATGACCACAGACAAAGTCACCCTTAGAGAATAAGAGTAAGGCTAGGGATGCAAAGAACCTGTTTGTTCTGACACCACAAGAGCAGGGGGGGGGGCAGGAAGTGAGTGTCAGAGTAAAAGATTTGAACATTTACTTTGTGTGTACGTATGTGTTCATATGTGTGCATATATTCCTGTGTATGTACATAGAAGCTAGTGTTCAACCAAGGGTNTTGTTCCTCAGTAACCACCCACCTTATTTGTTGAGGCAGGGTCTCTCACAAAGACCTCAGGCTCACAGATTAGGCTAGGCTGACTGACCAGCAAGATCCAGGGATCCTGCTGCCTCTGTCCTGTGCTGCAGGACTGGGGTTACAAGTGCATGCATGCTACTGTGCTAAGATTTTCACATGGGTTCTGGTGATGGAACGCAGGTCCTCATGTCTTTCACGANAAGCACTTTACTGATGGAGTTAACCCTTCAGCTCCTGGAAATATATTTACTGATCAAAATAATTGCCAGTTAATCAGTCAAACAGGAAGGGGTTGCAAGGGTTAGGGCAAGCATAGGCNCCTACCAGAGAATCTCTGGGCAGATTCCCAGCCNGTCCATTTCCCTGAGACTTTNGATACACCCACAGATTCTCTCTGATGGAGAACAATACCCCAAACAGACTTAGACCTTGATTCGCCCAATGTTTTTGTCTGCNTTCAGTCTTTATGGAACAAGCACATTTCCCATATGCTTTTCAAAACATGAGGAGGCACTGGATGTAAAGACTTGGACTCACCTGTCTAACCCTATGTATGAACTGGTCCCATACTTAGTGCTTTGGCCCGTCCTAAGCAACAGGGATAATAGACAGCTAGACATGTGGTACAAAAAGCAAACAAATGCTGTAATTGCATAAGATAAAAAAATAAATAAAATGAGACAGTGGCTAGATAATATCTAGGAGAAGGAGGTAGTTGTTTTAAGAATAGGCATCAGGAATTGCTGGTCTAATATATATTTATAATACATATATTACCAATGGTTATATTTAACATATAACCATTGGTAAAGCCAACTGTGAACATTTTCCAAAA
>LZPO01017453.1:110531-120531 GCA_001675575.1 Neotoma lepida
AAATGACTTAAAACAAGCACTGTAAAGGCAATGTGAGGTTTGTAGACAATGAGATGCTTGTGTATTTCCTTCACCAAGCACAGAATAGGCCTCACCTCCTTGTTCAAAACCTCTGCTCTATCCTCTCCCATAGAGATGTTGGAACGTGGCTGTGCCTCTGGCTAATGGCTTGATGAGGATCCAGAGTCAGCCATGCAATGATAGGGACAGAGTCTCTAGGAGAAAGGAACAGGGAAGGCTACGGGGCAAGAACTAGCTTGATATGTCTTCCGGTGCATCTGGAGCCTTAAAGATAAGGGTAANTTGGGAAGCATCATGCCAGAGATCTAGGCAGTGATGAGTCGAAGGAAGAGATCTGAAGCAAGAGAATGNCTAACCTGTTGGGTATCTTTTAAAAAAAAGTAGCTCCCAAATGGGAAATAAGCTGCTAGGGTGGTAAAGGTAAAAGGAAGCAAGATTAGTTAAGAGGCTGTCAGTATCCAGGCAAGCAAGGGNATGGCGTGGTNGGCTGGCNGNAGTTAGCAGTGAATGAACTAAGGCCTCATCTGGGGAATGGGTTCCCTGTTGATGGANANNNATGTGTGAGTAGAAAGTCTTGCTTTAGCTAGGCAAAAATNGTCCCTTTACTGTAACTGGAACAACAATTAGGGGAGGACTAAGAGCANTTGAGTGGACATCTCNACCTTGAGATGCCTGCTAAGATACAAGTGGAGAAGCTAGTAAGAAGCTAGGGTTTGTAGCATTAGGGGACATTGGTGTTNGGTTGGAACCTCCAGCTCACTCCTGCAGCTCCTGCATGGTCTGAGAAGCNCCATTCCTCTNTCTCCAAATCCCACNCTCTCANAGAATCTCCAACAAAGAAAAGGCACCAAAAAGCCCAGTTCCACATTCTTGGTGACAGCAACAGCTCCTCCCCTGAAGTTGCCAGCTGCCCAAAGTACCCTCCTAAAGCGTTTGGCTTTTGATCATACTTGGGCACAAACCCAGCTTGTGGTGGACATGTCATCACCCCTCACCTACAGGCTATATAAGCTCCCTGCTTTAGTTCAGGCGTGTGACTTCTCTGGCCTGGATCTCTGGGACTGGAGAACTCAGCAGGGAGTTACTTTGCTCAAATAAACCTGTTTTGTTTTTAACTTTTAAAATTCGGCTTGATCTGGCTTACTGCATCGGTAGAGATANATAACATTGAAATTTCTCTGCACCCAGCTGGTCTTTAAGTCATGGGCATTCCCAGCCCATGGTGATGGTTTTTCACTATAAATTAATAAACTGAATAACTAAAGCATGAATGTGAAGCTGAGACGACTTACCCAAGTTGGATCTGTNNCTCTGCTTTGCCACACATCTCATCTGGGAGCTGCTTTACAANGTTGTCCTCTTAAATTTCTACTAAGACACCATGCTAAGCTCCCTTTATTAATGTAGAGTGGAAAAAGATGACATGTTTTAAATTGTAAANGCATCAAATTTTCACTGAAAGAAGAATTATTATATAATCAAGGAGGAAACTATATAAGCGCATTGAGNTTCTAAAGTAAGCCCTTTGTACAGANCATAGTAGAGGCCACACACACTGACTGGAGCTTGCTGACATTGGGCTCNATGGNGAAGGGCTCTATTGTCACACAAACTTGAGAACATTACAGAGAATTAGCTAAGGAACTTGATTAAACAAGTACTCAGAGAAGTGCTAGCAGAAATCGTAGAATAAAGTCAAGGTTGACGATTCCAGGTCATCACTGNACAGTCATTGGCTGATATCACATGCCCNCTGTGCTGACCTTACATCTCCTGCAGCTCTTTTCTCAGCAGAGAAGATAACCCGCACCCTGGGATGGAGNGGAGACAGATAAGAGAAGCCTTCTGATGAAAGTACAATGAGAAAAGCAGATCTCCCTAGATTCTTCAAACACTAAATACAACTATACATTCACTGCACAAAAATGTACATTCCTATTCTGAGTTAAAATTTAGGCTTCCATGTGTATATCATTGATCTAATTAAATGAAGTTGGTGACAAATTAGTATTTTAAGACCATTTAAACATAAACAGTGCTTTTAGCTGAGTCTTCTAAAGGTATGTCCATCCCCCTCCCACTCTCTTTTNGCATTTACCAACTGCCTGTGTAAATGCAAAGGATTTAGGAGGTTTTGGTTGACTCCTTACAGGCTCGATCCTGCATTAACTTATGGAAACCAACACTGGCTCAGCACTGGAGGGAGCAGGGTGAAGGAGTGTCCCCTAACTTCTAGGTTACTCTGACCCCAGGATGCCCAGGGACTATTCCTCTGAATAAATTATTTCTGGACCCAGTCACAATACTCCNGACTGCCACAGGAGGAAGCTAGTAGGGCCTAGCATCTTGCTGAGGCTGCTTCCAGCCATATCCTTGCCATCCTGGTGAGTTCTTCCCATGAAACTGTGGAAAGAAGGAGAAAGACCCCAGGCCTGTACCACCACTGGGNAGCAGCTACCAACCCATTATGGTTCTCCTGCTTACCCTTATTCACTCACTCACATGCTCCTCCCTCTCCCTTTTCTCACTCCTTCTCACCTCCCTTCTCACCTCTCCTTCTCCTTCTGAACTTGTCTTAACACTAATGTAGCAATCTGGTCTCTGGTCAGTTTTTGTAAGTTTGACACAAGCTAGAGAGTTATGTGAACGAAGAGGGAATCACAATCAAGAAAATGTCTCCGTAAGATCTGACTGTAGGCAAGCCTGCAGGGCATTTTCTTAATTAGTGATTGATGGGGGAGCGCCCGGCTCATTGTGGGTGGTGCCATCCCTCGGCTGGTTGTCCTGGGTTCTATAAGAAAGCAGGCTGAACAGGTCACGGGGAGCAAGTCAGTAAGCGGCATTCCTCTCTGGCATCTTGATCAGCTCCTGCCTCCAGGGTCCTGCCTTGAGTTCTTGTCCTGGCTTCCTTCAGTGACAGACTGTGACCTGAGAGCTNAAAGCTGAAATAAACCCTCTCCTCCCCAGGGTGCTTTTGGTCACAGTACTTTATCACAACAGTAGGAATGGAACTAAGACTTCAGGCACGGGGTCTGTGGCACCAATCTGAAAAGGCTAAGCCAGATCCACTCTAGACATTGAGAAACACNCTCCCTCTTAACTGTGCATCTTTCTTCTANGGTGGTTAGAGCCTGTAAATCATCTCAGCGTTAAGATCTAAGAATCTGTTTATCCTTTTATTGTGTCATTTAAGATAAACCAGCTCCAGTAAAAGAATCTTCCTTAGGACCCCATCTAACGTGAAGTTTATACAAGGCCTATATGCTATGTGTTTTTTTCCCTCCAGGACCTGGGAGGGAGAAGAGGCTGTGGCAGGGTAGAAGTCACAGTATATATTTTTAGAGCCCCTTGTTTAATTGTACCCTCACTAGCACCTCCAATCCTCTGTGCTGTGACACTTTCCAAAGGTCTCCAGAAGCCACAGATGTTTTCAAATGTCTGACATGAGATCGGCTGTTATAAAAAGCTCCTTTCTCCTGCACAATGCTGAGTCTTTGGATGAAAGATCACTCTACCAGGAGAACATTGCCCTTCCCACCAGGGTAGAAACCACTGTTGGCCTCAAAGACAGCAACAGCTTCAGCCAAAGGTACTAATCACGTGACCAGCTCACCGTCACAGCTTGATAGTCTACCAGGAGTCTTTCATTAAGCCTTTGTAATCGTCCATAAGATCCTTTCATTTTCCACAACTGATTTCTGTGAAACTGAACAAAAGTGCCCCTCCCTTTCCTTTTGTCTCGGTTCTGTCCTCAAAGGCCAGTTATGCTCTCGATGATGACTGGCCTATGTAGTAAAGTTAGAAAGGAAGTGATCTGTGTTTACCATCAAGAATAAAGGTCTCAAACCTGTTACCCTGCCTTCCCCTTGGACTCCTCCTCATTGGCAGTTACAGAACTGAGACGTAAGGTACCAGAGGCATTTTTAGATTTCTTTCCAGAGAGCCTGCCTTACCTTTAGCTGAACCAGATGCACATCCACATGCTTGCTGTCTGCATCCTGCTGGACAGAGTAGGTCAGGTCCCGGACCCTCTCCGAGGTCATCCGGAGCCAGGTCTCAATCTCAGGCAAGTGCAGAACGATCTTCCAGTCAGCTGCTGTGTGGAGTGGGGGTGGCTTTCCGTACTGCTGCTCAGCCTCTATGTCCTTCATAGCCTCTTCTCCCTCTCCGTCTCCCTGCTCCACCGTAGGTGTCATGTTGATGGCCATGGGNGAGGCATCAGTTGCCATGGGATCCGGGTCCTGTGACCTCAGCGGGGAAAGTGTCACGCTCATGGTTAACATGGAGAAATCTAAGCCTTACTTCTTTCCAAAACAGCTGAAAGGCAAAAGCAAACAAGAAAGCAAAGTCAGACTAGATTGCCAAATAAAGCAACGATACTTCACAGAAGAAACGGGGTTTCTAAATAAAGGCAGATTTCTAAATTAAGAAACCATTGCTCATAACAAAAACAGAAAGAAGNGTTTTGATTTTCTACATTGTAGCCCCAAGATCCAGTATGTAACACAAAACCATGGTGGTACCATCTCCCCATATACCCATTTCCCCTCATTCCTCAGTAACNAAAGACTGAGATTTAGCTGTGACTATTCCTGCCCAGAATTTAGAACTACAGTCCTCCTTTCCTTTGTAGCTAGTATGGCCCTCCCTGCAGTCAAGTTCTGGCCAATGAGAAGGAAGTGGATTAGCTAACAGACATTCTAAGAGCNGTTTGAGGGACTGACTGAACTAGAAGATGCCGCCTTCCTGCCCTGCTGTTTTCCTCTATTGTTGTAGTCTATGTGGTGAACTCCATGGCTGGAGTTCCAGCTCCAGGTCAGGCCAGAAGATGCTCTTGGGTGCTGCTAGGGAAGGATGGTGAAACACGGGGTTAGGGACATGGATCCAGCAGGATACCAAGGAGCCACTCTGCCAGCATTGTTGACATGATAGAGAAGAACATATTTCTGTTTTGTTTTAACAATGACTAATAGGGGCTTTCCTAATGTATACATCCAAACCTCATTTTGACTAAAGCCAACATATTCAATACATGAATAACTAGAGGAGGGTGTCCTAATAATGAAACACACTGTGCTAGTCTCAGATATTGTTCATTTTGAAAATTAGATAGATAGATAGATAGATAGATAGATAGATAGATAGATAGATACATACATACATACATACATACATACATAAATACACAGATAGATACATAGATATGTGCATAGATACATACATAAATACACAGATAGATACATAGATACATAGATGATAGATAGACAAACATGTAGCAATTCCAAAATATTAGTTTCCTGAAAAATAGATTATACCAAATTGGTCTAATTAATGCTGATTAATTAATGCTAAACCCAAGCTACATTAATATAATATGTGGTTCTGTTAAAATTTTCAGAGGCTTTTGGAATTTGAAGAGTAATAAACTGTTCTGACACGTACTAGTAAAAGGTTACCAGATAGATGAAGATAATAAGCACACATCACAGTGAACTAAGTTTGCTTTTGAGAATAAAGGTTTGTTACTAACGATAATCCTTCTATAAATCCACCTACCTTCTGGCAGTGGTCTCCAATAAAGTACCTGTGCTCTTATGGTTTATAATAAATGGATGTTATTTCAGTCTCAGGAGCAGCTTCTACTCAAGGCTAGTGGATTTCTTTGTATTTTACAAGGTTGAGGGTTTTTTTTTTAATTAAATGCATTCAAGTTATATTTTCATTACTGTAAAGTAGCTGATCAAAAGTTCAGAAATCTAATGTGATTATCAGAAAATAGCTCACATTTTTCAGATTCATAATATTCACTTAGTGACTGGCTTTGCTTCCTATTGCTCTAACAAAGGCTATGAGCAAAGCACTTTGAGGAGGGAAGGGCAGGAAAGACCTATCTCACCTCCTAGGTCTTTCATGAAGGGAAGTCANGGCAGGAACTCAGCGCTGGAACCAGAGGCCATGGAAGGGTGCTGTTTACTGGCTTGCTCCCCATGGCTTGCTCAGCCTGCTTTCTTACGGAACCCAGGGCCACCAGCCCAGGGCCAGTGAGCCCTCCCACATGAATCATTAATCAAGAAAAAGACTTGCCCACAGGCCAATGTGATGGAGGCATTTTCTCAGTTGAGGTTCTGTCTTCCCAGATGACTCTAGCTTGTTTCAAGTTCACAAAAAAAAACCAACCAACACATTAACCAAAGCAAAGTTATTCCTACCAACCAATATAGATGGGAAATTAAATCAAGACAGCTCCCAGTTTGACTAACATCTAACCTCCACACTGGAATGAGCATGGGAACTAGCTAGACTAGCTAGACTTAAGAGTCACTTACTTCTGTATTCTTTTAAGTCCCCTTTCAGTACTGCAGTGTATGCACTCTAATCCCCTCTGNTGACTCCCTCCCTCCCTCCCTTTCTTCCTCCTCTCTCTAATTTTCCCTCTTCCTCTTCCTTCCCTCCATCTCTCTCTCTCTAACAAGGCCTCATGCAGCACAGACTGGTCTNAGATTTATGCACCCAAAAACTTCCTTTGAAATTCTGATCATCTTGCCTCTAGCCTCCAAGTGCTGGGATGACTAGCAGGTACCACAACGTCTCACTCCCTTTTCCTAATTTCTTCAGCATCTAAATTTTGAGTTAAGTAAAGTTTATCAGTGAATTTGCTAAAGCAAAACTATTCGCAAAAGGCAGAACACATGTCATAAAGTTGGCTGGCCCCTTTGGTGCCTGCCTTACAGAGACAACTTTCGGGTTAACTCAACAGTTTTCTCTACCTGGGTAGAGGAGAGAGAAATACACTTTTCATATTTTTAGCCATCCTTGTGTCCAATTTTTAAAATAATGACACTAGACTTGGCTAATTAAAAAAATTCGAAGATATCAAAATTTCACTGAAGGAATCCAACCCTGGGAAGATTGAGGTANCTCGGTACTTCAAAAGCCACACCCCAGCCTCACACAGGCTCTGATCCTGACTTCTCGAAACACATCTAAAATATTAATCAGTTCACAGCTTTCTCTGGGACCAATATCAAATCTCAATCTCAGGAAAGGAACCTGATAACAAAGGTTAATAAAGCTTGCTTATTCAAGGGCACAGAACTGTTTCCAAATGGAGAATACACTGATGTTACAATGACTGTCTAACCAGACTGAGCCAAGGGGACAAGTAAGGGTCAGAGGGTGTGCACAGAACTGCCTCAGCTACACATATAGTCACCCACTTGCCCAAGATTCATGCATAATGGGCGGCACCTACTGACTGCCAGGTTTTTTTGTTTTGTTTTGTTTTGTTTTTCAAGACAGGGTTTCTCTGTGTAGCCCTGGCTATCCTGGAGCTCGCTCTATAGATCAAGCTGGCCTCAAACTCAGAGATCCACCTGCCTCTCTGACTGCCCATTTTGTGAGATTCCTAAACCAAGTGATACATAGCCTACCTTAGACTAGAGAATGTTTTAAAGAATCAGCTTGTCCACATGCCACACAGAATTGTCTTAACCCACACTTCCNTATGTGCTGTCAGGCTATATACAGGCAGGTGCAGTGCGTTCACTCAATGTCTCTCAGCCTTAGTTTCCTCATCTGCAAAATAAAGGGCCTGAACTAGACAGACAGTAATATCTCATCTGCTGGAAGAATGTGAAACTGCCTNCGGGAAGAGATCTGGGGAGTTGTTATGGCTTCCTGTCTCTATTGAGGGCTGTGTAACAACTATACAATGCTCTCCATGATACCAAAGCACACAAATAGAACCAACTGACTTTCCCTAATAGGATAAAGANATAAGCACCAAGAAAAATAATTTATAAAGTATAATGGTGTTGCTAATTCCTCCCAGAAGAACAAACATGACAGGGACTNCCCTCTAGGCATNGTCTACTTGAGACTNGCAACATAGATGTTGTTATATATGTAGAGGGGACANACATATATACAGGACAGGAAAACTAAACAGAAAGGTGTCTGGGGAGGACAGAGTGAGCATTTCTCAGGAGGAGAGGGCAGGAGACCTGAAAGCCAAACTTCAAAGCAAGATTTTCCTGTGACAAATGTCCAACCAATCAGACTGCGAGCAAGGAACATTCTGGTGTCACCCGGAGGACTTAGACAAAGCATTGTTTTACTGAGCTCANGCTTCAGNTTGTGCCATTTGCCTTATCATANCCTTTTGACACTGAGAAATGAATATATGTACCATATGCTTAGCAAGCTTGGGAAGCAGCATAAACGAACTAAGTACGNGTCTTCATGGGAAGCAATTGCTGTAAACATTGGAGTTTCCATTTGAAGAGTTCACACTGCAGCATAGTACCATGGAGATGGCTATACTTCCTGGTTTTCACACAAATCACATCAGATATAAAGGATAAATTTGCAGCCTAANTCAAGGAAACAGCTTCAAGTGCAGAGAGTATAGCAATGATCTTTGTGCAGAATTTCCTGCCCTTACGGTTACCCATTCTTGCTTTTGAAACAAATTAATTACTCCACTTAAATGAAATAGTAGGAGAGTCAGCAGAAACCTCTATTTCTATATGCTGTGGGTTCTATGCTTTTCCTTTATGAGTCATTTCATAAAGGAAGAGATGCCTTCTAGTCATAAAGATAGTAGAAAAGAAAGAGCCACTAGACTACAGCTCATGACAGTGCAAGTGAAAGTATCAGGCCAAGTGCATGCAGGTACCCACCGGAGTTGGGACTGACACCGAGAAGACAGGACTGATCAATCAGCATTTGAAATCCAAGGGCTCCCCCTCCGTCCCATCATCAAATGCTTGGCTGTGGTCACCTTCCTAGCATTAGAGTTAATACTCCTTTTATCCCTGCTCCTGTTAAAAATAGCATCCACCAAATCCTTCCTTTTCACACACCTAAAGAAGAAGCAATATANCAAGTACAAAGGCTGAAAGAGGTGACGGTCTTAAATCTTTCCTTATTAGTTTGTGGGAGGGGTTTTCCTACCTTACTCTACTCATTATCCTGTGGGAAGAGAAGAAAACNCACCACGGATTGCTCACTAAGAACCAGTACTAGCATCTCGCTAGCAGTCAAAAAGTTTCCTGTTGAAGCCTGAAGCTACNAGGATGCATTTGGCTTGACTAAACAGATGTATTTAAAGAGAACAGCCTTCTTAGGACAAACCAAAAGGCAAAGATCCAAGCTGCACAGCCCTCAAAATTACCCATCTCTCCTTTTTCCTGTAATTTCCCGTCTTAAATAAAGGAGCAGAAAAACGAGAACCTACCAACTGTACTCACTGTAAATGCTCTCGCTCCTAAGGTCTCTTCAGGATTAAGCCTCTGGCTCCTCCTCCTCTCCCCACCCTGGCTTTCTGCTTGTGCCCAGTGTCAGCNGCTCCAAGCCAGCGGTGCAGTAGCTCTGGTGCTCTTTAGTGGTCTAACTCTCAAGTAAGCGCTGCACACAGCCCCTATTTGGAAGCTAATGTATACATTACAGACTGCAGTCATGGGNAGGCCTTTTACAAACAAGCAGTGAAAGTGATAAGTGGGCTGAGGAAAGGAGAGAGTTGCCAAGACAAGGATGCCTAAGGACATGAGTGCTCNGTGGACAGAGAGAGCACTTCCAGCCACGGCTCAGAAGAACCAGCATGATACTCCCCACAAACCAAGCNCCCCTAAGCCCGATAAATAAGAGTAGTGTGCTAGCTGTCAAAGCCAGCTGACTGAATGGGCTTGAGTGTTCCCTCTGTTTCTGTCATGTAGATANCCCATAATATGTACAATGTGAGAGAGTCAGTCTTGTCGTCATGTAAACCAAACCTAAGTCTAAATACAACCNTCCACGCTTGCTCGATGGGACTAATTTCAGCCACATCAACAGATCTGCATGCTGCGTGTTACATCGTACAAAACAGAAGTAGAGGCAGTTATGGTAGGCATAACTTCATCAATCCCGACTAACAAAGTGTCTCTTTTTCTCCCTTTTTATTTCCTCCTTTTCTGTTCTGACAGCACTCATCTTGGAG
>LZPO01017453.1:159249-171233 GCA_001675575.1 Neotoma lepida
GTACAGACTTCTCTTATGAGTCAAAACAAGTAAACTGGATGACATATATTAATACATCTTCTGTAGGGCTGGAACTAAGGTGAAGCAAATCAAAGAGCGGAGGAAGATATTTGGGGGAACACTTCTGTTTAAGGACAGCCTTGCTTTGCACAGCCCTGCGGGCGAGTCCTGTCTTAATACTGTCGTCAACCTAGTCTCAGCTCTTGTCTTTAGACATTGGACCGCATAACTAAGATTTCTGGAAAAGGAAAATTAAGTGTAGATCAACCCTATAGGAAATGAGCCCAGCTTTCTCCCTGACACAATTTCCAGACCATAGCACAGAGAGGGAAGCCAAATACGGCTGCAGGCAGACAGAAATGGAAATATAATTTCAGAGTCTCACAAAAGAATAGATGTCAGACAAAACATTTGAAAACATAATGAAAAGTTTTCTTTCACATATAGAAAATATATATAGTTAAAACAAATAAAACTCCAAGCGTGATAAACATGAAACTCTCCCAGTGCANATAACTAAATAGCTGAAGGTGATGTCAGAGAATAAAATAAAATAAAAGCCATTAAAGCCATTCTGGAGAAAAAGAAGATATTCATGTAACAAAAAACAAATAAAATATGATTATAGGTCTCTTGAAAGGACCTATGTAGGAAGAAGACAACAGAATGGCAGTTTTAGCATGCCAAGAGGAAAATATTAATATTGTCCATTTAAAATGTTATGTCCCCCAAAAATGTCTTTGAAAAATAAATTTGGTTTTAGGCAAAGAAGAACTAAGAACAATTATTATCAGCAACCTTGTACTGTAGAAGAGTTTAAAGGAAGTTTAAGCAAAAGATAACTAATACACAATGGGAATGTAGATCTACAGAAGATGTGAAAAGCATTTGAAATGAAATTATGTGGAATACAGTTGCTCCTCAGTATTCATGAAGAATTGGTTATAGGATCTCTCCCCAGACACAAAATACTATGGTTGCTCAAGTCTCTTAAATGGAACAGTGTTGTCTTTGTATGCACCTTACATACTCCTGCATGCACACATGTGCATGTGTATGTTAGTGTGTGTGTGTGTGTGTGTGTGTATGAATTTTTGTTTTTTAAATATGTGTAGTGTGGTGGGGTATGTTCACATGAGTGCAGTTCCCTATGGAGGCTAGAAGAGGGTGTCAGATCCCCTGGAATTGGAGTTACAGTTAGTTAGGAGCTGCCCAATACGGGTGCTGGAAACTGAACCCAGGTCCTGTGGAAAGGCACTACATGCTCTTACCCTCTGAACCATCGCTCTTGCTCCCCTCCTGTCTAACTGGAATAATATAAATGCTATGTAAACAGTCATTGTGCTGTACTGTTTGGCAAATAATGACAAGAAAGATAGTCTGTATATGTTTAATAGGCATGTGATTTCCCCAAATATTCTAGTCTAAAATTAGTTGAAACTATAAAAATCTGTAAACAGTGTAAGCCTANTATTGTAAATATGTAAGAAATTTCTCACTAAAATGTCTGTAGGAGAAAACTTGGCTACTTAAAGAGCAATATTAATATATTTTGAGATTTATAGCACATATAAAAATAAAATATATAAGAAAAAAATACAAAAACTAAGAGAAAATATTTGAAATTTGTTTGATTTTCACATTATATTTCAATATTATATTATATAAATTGTATGAATACAAAGTATGATGTTATATATATATTTCTCTTTTTGATTAATGATTTTTTCATTTATTTTATATACCAACCTCAGTTTCCCCTTCCTCTTCTCCTCCTGTTCCCTCCCCTGACTCCTATCTACCCCCCTCCCCATCTACTCCTCCTCTGTCCCCATTCAGAGAGGGGCAGGCCTCCCATGGACTTGAACAAAGCATGGCACATCATATTATATAAACTGTTTGAATACAAAGTATGATGTTATGTATGTATTTTGTAAACTTTAGAGCAAGAAAGTAGCATAGTAATCGTAGAAGAGATAAAGTGGATAAAAAATTAGTATTCAAAGCTATGTAATACTTAAATACTAAATATTCTACTCAAAGGAAATTAGAGAAATGAACAAATAGTAGCTAGAACACATAGAAAACAACTTGGAAAGTTAAACCTAATCACATTAAATATAAAGTAACTAAGCATTCCAGTTAAAAGGCAAAGATTGCCATAATTAGGAAATAAGACCCAACTACATGCTGTCTCTAAGAAAGTCACTTTAAATACAAAGACACAGAAAAACTGAAGGAATCATTATATAAAGATAAAAACAGTAGAAGTCATCACCTACTTTTCAGTTTCCCAGATTCTAAAAAGTAATTTCAATTTTAAGTAAAAGAGACTACAGTACAAAATGTATAGTATTAATATAGTTGTATAAATATAATATCTATGTATGTGGGTATAATATCCATAAACAGATTATATTTTGTCTGAAGTATTGGTAAATTTTCCTTTCTGGATCGTCCTTTTGTTCTCAATGACAGCATCTCTAAGAGCTTCCTGTGTGTAAGTTGCTACCCTGCCATAGATTCGCCCATCTTCTACTTGGCTACACTCACCTGGCAGGCAAGACTGGAAAGCCCATGCGATGGGCTTTCCAACACTTCCTGTACAGTTTTTCCTCAAGCACCTCCACAAAGATGCCTCATGCTCCTCTGTTTCTTCCCTCTCCAGACAACTTAAAACACTAATACCAGCCATTTATTCCCTTAGTCACAAGAGGTGATAACCACTGTTTTTCCATTGCAGGCTGATGACCAACAGTCTGTTCCTAGAAGAAAACCTTCCGTTTTCTAAGTTGACTCCTTGCTGGTAGCCAAGATTACAGCCTATTCCGTCCCATGCTTCCTGGAAGAGACCCTTCCCCAAATTTCTGTACTTTAACCTTGTTCCTACTTCAGAACAAACCAACTGTATCCCCCTTTGCCCCAAAGTCAGTTCCAATACTCTTTGCTCTCCAAAGTCTCTCAGCTACTGTCCGTTTCTGGCACATCTGATGTATATGAATGTGTGCCCGGAGAGAGCAACATAATAAAAGTGAGAAGAATTGTGTAGTCCCTACTCTGCCTCTCAATAGCTAATAATGTCTGGTGACATTATGTAACATAAGCGAACTTCAGTTTGTGTTTATGAGGAAAAGAAAGGCTATTTTATTCTTTTTATTCTACTTATTTATTTAAAGATGTTAAAGAGATCTTTTTCAGTCCCATGCTAGTATTCTAGAGACAATTTCTGGTCTTTAATGATAATCTAAAATATAGCCAAATCCCCCCCCTATGATATATATGAAAAAATATATTTCTGACTTTAAAAATGTCATTGAAGTGTGTTGTCTCATTTGCAGGGACACGACTGAGCAACAGGCAATCTTCAGATGGCAGATGAGCACACTCCAATAGAAGGCAAAGTGTCTTCTCCCGACTTCCAGGTGTTCTCCTTCTTACTTCCTTCCCTTTCTGCCACTCTCTGCTCCCCATCTCCTGGCCCTTATCCTCCCCTCTGCTCCTGCCTCAGTTTCTTTCTGCCTCTCCTTTCTTCTCTCTCCCTGTTTTCCAAATTCAAAGATGGCTCAGGAGAAGCATCACAGATGACTCTCAGAAAGCTGGTAAATGGCTAAACATAAGATCTGTGATAAGCACTTGTACACAGGCACTAATTTACTCTGCGTTAGCACACCCAGAAAAGGGTTGAAAAGTTATTCCCAGCCCTAAGTGGCTCCCATCAGATCCATGTGAGCACCCACTGGTAGTCTGATGATGCTGCAGATAGACTCAGAGGTGAAGGAGTGGTGGCTCTAGACCAGAACCCGCTGAGAACTTACTCTCTTCCCTACCAAAGCCTGCAGACTATGGTGGTTTGAATAAGAACAGCCCCATGTATTTGAAANCTTGGTCCCCCAGTTAGTGGAACTGTTCAGAAATGATTCGGCGGTGTAGCCTTGTTGGAGGAGGTGTGTCAATGGATTTCAAGATTTCAAAAGCCCACAGCAGGCCCAGTCTCTCTACCTCCTGCCTACAGACCAGGACNAAGACGCTCAGTTGCTCTAGTACCAGGCCTGCCCACCACGCTACCTGCCATGATAGTCATGGACCAAGCTCCTGAAACTGTAAACAAGCCCTCAATTAAAGGCTTTCTTCTAAAAATTGCCTTGATCGTGGTGTCTCTTCACAGCAATATAACAGTGACTAAGACACAGACCTCGAAGCTTCTCTCAAAATGCTCAGTGCTCAAGGCCCTGGCTCCAGAAAACTCTTTTAGAAGAAAAAAGTATCTCGATAGACTGGATAGAGACGTGTATATGTGTATAGAGACGAGTAGGAACAGAGGTAGTTAAAGGCAAAGTTTGTGAACTTACAGCTGTTGCTGCTGAATACACTTTTTCCTGGTCCAAACTAAGAACCTGGCTTTTAAAAGGAAGTGGGGAGATAGACTCCCTAATGAGGAAAATGAAAAGCTGAAGACTCAAGACCAAGACCCTAAAGAAAACAAGAATAAAGTCAGAGCAGAGCTTCTTTGGCCAAGAAGTTCTGTCAGGTTCTGCAGCCTCTGGCACTTTAGGAACCATGGCTTACTGTGTAGTAACAGTCAGGTCCAAGAGCTACAGTGCGCACAACCAGTGTAGTTTCCTGGCCTCAGCCCGTGCCCCATACCTAGCCAGAAGTAAGGTCATGTTTCCACAGTCAGCCTGGAGCTGATTGTATTTTCAGCCAGTTTTGAGGTTATAAGTTTGGGAGCCAGAGATCTCTTACGAACAGCACAGTGCTTTGCACTCAGAAANGGCATCATGAACCCTTTAGAGAGGTGAATCTCTCACAAAGGGAAACCACAAGTTTCTTAAGAACATGCATTAGCCAAGAAGCACAAGAAGAAATGCCTGAGAAGGTTCAAACAATGTGAAGGCTATGGGCACGCAGACCAAGGCTATCAAGGCCTTTGTAAAGCCATAGAGGTTAAGGCCAAGATGTCAAAGTGTCCCAACAGCAAACTGCACTGACTTGCTGTCATTATCTACCCCAAGCAGGGAAGAGGGATTTACCACTACATGGCCAAAGGCCACAGGCTCTGTCAACCAAGGGCTAAGGCCTTGACAAAGGCAGAGGCTGTTGTACCTGCTTGGGCACTAACTTCAGCTTCTCGTCCTCCTCCAACTCTAGCCCAGGCTCTCAGAGGAGTACAGATCCCCATGATAGCCCACAGGAAAGGTTTCTATCTGCCAATGTCTGGTATGACCTCCACCCTCCACACTGTCTGTAAATGGCTGTTTTTATATTTTAATAAAGCAAGTTCTGTTCCTAACCAGGAGGCAGTAGAGAATTAACAGACATCACTAATAACATTAGTAGAGAATTAGTGACATTGAGTGCCATTTGTCTGTTTCTTTAAATTAACATTTAAAATCTAAGGCCCTTTACATGCAGTAGCAGAGCTGTTTTAACAAAGGTCACAGGAAAGCAGAGGGTCCTGGGTCACATCACTTCAGGCTCCAAGGAAATAGTTGTAGGTCATGTAGCCAAGATATAGAAAAATGGTCCCTTATACATTGGTTCCTAAAAAAGTTTTTATTTCCTCTGGCAGAAGTACATGCTGTAATAGAAAATGTATGCTTAGAAAAACAAAACCTGTTTCACAGAAGTTGAAATAGGAGACAAGGCTAGGGACAGTGGAGGGCAGAAGGGTAGCATAAGGTTGGTTAGATTGTAAGTAGGGGAGGTAAATCCTGGTGTCCTATAGATAATGATAAAAATGCAAGAAAATATGGGGAATGTTTCATCCTAAACAAACGACAAATGTTTTAAGAGATAGATATGTTTACCCTGATCTGAACTTTATACAATGTATATATACTGAAATATCACATTGAGGCACGCAGACAGGGAATAGCTGAGCAACTTGGGACTACACTTGGTTGGGGCTCTATCCACACCCTTCTCCAAACAATATATCTAGCAAGCTGTTGGCAACCTGGGACCCCCAGGAAGTTACTTCCCTTAGTCAACCCTTGATAATGTCTTGTTTGTATTCAAACACACACTGGAACTACCAAGGGGCTTATCTGGCTCATACCGGTTTTTGCTGAAAGTACAATAAGACAACTATGTTCTCTGATTAAAGGAGAATGCCCTATTTACCATCTTATGCCTATGCATAGTTGGCCAGACATACGGTTAAAATCAGATGCATCCTGGGAAGGAACAAACACAGCAAGCAAAGGCAAGCCAGGCCTGTCAATCAAAACAGAGAACTGTCACGCTATGCCGTGCCCCTTAGCAACTGTCTTGATTTGTTTTCTGTTGCTGTGATAAAAATACAGAGCAAAACCAACCTGGAGAGGAGAGGGTTTAGTTTTGCTTAAAGGCTACAGTCCATAGAGGGAAGCTCAGGCATGACCCTGGAGGCAGGAACTGGAATAAAGGTCATGGAGGAACCGGTTTGCTCCCACACACATACAGGCTCATCTAACGAAGACAACTCCTCAGCTGAGGTTCCCTCTNTCAAAGCTATGTAATACTTAAATACTAAATATTCTACTCAAAGGAAATTAGAGAAATGAACAAATAGTAGCTAGAACACATAGAAAACAACTTGGAAAGTTAAACCTAATCATATTAAATATAAAGTAACTAAGCATTCCAGTTAAAGGCAAAGATTGCCATAATTAGGAAATAAGACCCAACTACATGCTGTCTCTGAGAAACCCACTTTAAATACAAAGACACAGATAGACTGAAGGAATCATTATATAAAGATAAAAACAGTAGAAGTCGTCACCTACCTTTCAGTTTCCCAGATTCAATAAAAGTAATTTCAATTTTAAGTAAAAGAGACTATAGTACAAAATGTATAGTATTAATATAGTTGTATAAATATAATATCTATGTATGTGGGTATAATATCCATAAACAGATTATATTTTCTGTCTGAAGTATTGGTAAATTTTCCTTTCTGAATCATCCTTTTGTTCTCAATGACAGCATCTCTAAGAGCTTCCTGTGTGTAAGGTGCTACCCTGCCATAGATTCGCCCATCTTCTACTTGGCTGCACTCACCTGGCAGGCAAGACTGGAAAGCCCAATGGATTTCAAGCCCCTCCAACACTTCTGGTATAGTTTCTCCTCAAGCACCTCCACAAAGATGCCTCATGCTCCTCAGCTCTCTGTTTCTTCCCTCTCCAGACAACTTAAAACACTAATACCAGCCATTTATTCCCTTAGTCACAAGAGGTGATAACCACTGTTTTTCCATTGAAGACTAATAACCAACAGTCTATTCCTAGAAGAAAACCTTCTCTTTTCTAAGTTGACTCCTTGCTGGTAGCCAAGATTACAGCCTATTCTGTCCCATGCTTCCTGGAAGAGACCCTTCCCCAAATTTCTGTACTTTAACCTTGTTCCCACTTCAGAACAAACCAACTGTATTCCCCTTTGCCCCAAAGTCAGTTCCAATACTCTTTGCTTTCCAAAGTCTCTCAGCTACTGTCCGTTTCTGGCACATCTGATGTATATGAATGTGTGCCCGGAGTACAATAGAGAACAACATAATAAAAGTGAGAAGAGCTGTGTGGTCCCTACTCTGCCTCTCAATAGCTAATAATGTCTGGTGACATCGTGTAACATAAGCGAACTTCAGTTTGTGTTTATGAGGAAAAGAAAGGCTATTTCATCCATTTTATTCTACTTATTTATTTAAAGATGTTAAAGAGATCTTTTTCAGTCCCATGCTAGTATTCTAGAGACAATTTCTGTTCTTTAATGATAATCTGAAATACAAGCAAATCCCCCCTATGATAAATCTGAAAGAAATATATTTCTAACTTTAAAAATGTCATTGAAGTGTGTTGTCTCATTTGCAGGGACACTACTGAGCAACAGGCAATCTTCAGATGGCAGATGAGCACACTCCAATAGAAGGCAAAGTGTCTTCTCCCGACTTCCAGGTGTTCTCCTTCTTACTTCCTTCCCTTTCTGCCACTCTCTGCTCCCCATCTCCTGGCCCTTATCCTCCCCTCTGCTCCTGCCTCAGTTTCTTTCTGCCTCTCCTTTCTTCTCTCTCCCTGTTTTCCAAATTCAAAGATGGCTCAGGAGAAGCATCACAGATGACTCTCAGAAAGCTGGTAAATGGCTAAACATAAGATCTGTGATAAGCACTTGTACACAGGCACTAATTTACTCTGCGTTAGCACACCCAGAAAAGGGTTGAAAAGTTATTCCCAGCCCTAAGTGGCTCCCATCAGATCCATGTGAGCACCCACTGGTAGTCTGATGATGCTGCAGATAGACTCAGAGGTGAAGGAGTGGTGGCTCTAGACCAGAACCCGCTGAGAACTTACTCTCTTCCCTACCAAAGCCTGCAGACTATGGTGGTTTGAATAAGAACAGCCCCATGTATTTGAAANCTTGGTCCCCCAGTTAGTGGAACTGTTCAGAAATGATTCGGCGGTGTAGCCTTGTTGGAGGAGGTGTGTCAATGGATTTCAAGATTTCAAAAGCCCACAGCAGGCCCAGTCTCTCTACCTCCTGCCTACAGACCAGGACNAAGACGCTCAGTTGCTCTAGTACCAGGCCTGCCCACCACGCTACCTGCCATGATAGTCATGGACCAAGCTCCTGAAACTGTAAACAAGCCCTCAATTAAAGGCTTTCTTCTAAAAATTGCCTTGATCGTGGTGTCTCTTCACAGCAATATAACAGTGACTAAGACACAGACCTCGAAGCTTCTCTCAAAATGCTCAGTGCTCAAGGCCCTGGCTCCAGAAAACTCTTTTAGAAGAAAAAAGTATCTCGATAGACTGGATAGAGACGTGTATATGTGTATAGAGACGAGTAGGAACAGAGGTAGTTAAAGGCAAAGTTTGTGAACTTACAGCTGTTGCTGCTGAATACACTTTTTCCTGGTCCAAACTAAGAACCTGGCTTTTAAAAGGAAGTGGGGAGATAGACTCCCTAATGAGGAAAATGAAAAGCTGAAGACTCAAGACCAAGACCCTAAAGAAAACAAGAATAAAGTCAGAGCAGAGCTTCTTTGGCCAAGAAGTTCTGTCAGGTTCTGCAGCCTCTGGCACTTTAGGAACCATGGCTTACTGTGTAGTAACAGTCAGGTCCAAGAGCTACAGTGCGCACAACCAGTGTAGTTTCCTGGCCTCAGCCCGTGCCCCATACCTAGCCAGAAGTAAGGTCATGTTTCCACAGTCAGCCTGGAGCTGATTGTATTTTCAGCCAGTTTTGAGGTTATAAGTTTGGGAGCCAGAGATCTCTTACGAACAGCACAGTGCTTTGCACTCAGAAANGGCATCATGAACCCTTTAGAGAGGTGAATCTCTCACAAAGGGAAACCACAAGTTTCTTAAGAACATGCATTAGCCAAGAAGCACAAGAAGAAATGCCTGAGAAGGTTCAAACAATGTGAAGGCTATGGGCACGCAGACCAAGGCTATCAAGGCCTTTGTAAAGCCATAGAGGTTAAGGCCAAGATGTCAAAGTGTCCCAACAGCAAACTGCACTGACTTGCTGTCATTATCTACCCCAAGCAGGGAAGAGGGATTTACCACTACATGGCCAAAGGCCCCAGGCTCTGTCAACCAAGGGCTAAGGCCTTGACAAAGGCAGAGGCTGTTGTACCTGCTTGAGCACTAACTTCAGCTTCTCATCCTCCTCCAACTCTAGCCCAGGCTCTCAGAGGAGTACAGATCCCCGTGATAGCCCACAGGAAAGGTTTCTATCTGCCAATGTCTGGTATGACCTCCACCCTCCACACTGTCTGTAAATGGCTGTTTTTATATTTTAATAAAGCAAGTTCTGTTCCTAACCAGGAGGCAGTAGAGAATTAACAGACATCACTAATAACATTAGTAGAGAATTAGTGACATTGAGTGCCATTTGTCTGTTTCTTTAAATTAACATTTAAAATCTAAGGCCCTTTACATGCAGTAGCAGAGCTGTTTTAACAAAGGTCACAGGAAAGCAGAGGGTCCTGGGTCACATCACTTCAGGCTCCAAGGAAATAGTTGTAGGTCATGTAGCCAAGATATAGAAAAATGGTCCCTTATACATTGGTTCCTAAAAAAGTTTTTATTTCCTCTGGCAGAAGTACATGCTGTAATAGAAAATGTATGCTTAGAAAAACAAAACCTGTTTCACAGAAGTTGAAATAGGAGACAAGGCTAGGGACAGTGGAGGGCAGAAGGGTAGCATAAGGTTGGTTAGATTGTAAGTAGGGGAGGTAAATCCTGGTGTCCTATAGATAATGATAAAAATGCAAGAAAATATGGGGAATGTTTCATCCTAAACAAACGACAAATGTTTTAAGAGATAGATATGTTTACCCTGATCTGAACTTTATACAATGTATATATACTGAAATATCACATTGAGGCACGCAGACAGGGAATAGCTGAGCAACTTGGGACTACACTTGGTTGGGGCTCTATCCACACCCTTCTCCAAACAATATATCTAGCAAGCTGTTGGCAACCTGGGACCCCCAGGAAGTTACTTCCCTTAGTCAACCCTTGATAATGTCTTGTTTGTATTCAAACACACACTGGAACTACCAAGGGGCTTATCTGGCTCATACCGGTTTTTGCTGAAAGTACAATAAGACAACTATGTTCTCTGATTAAAGGAGAATGCCCTATTTACCATCTTATGCCTATGCATAGTTGGCCAGACATACGGTTAAAATCAGATGCATCCTGGGAAGGAACAAACACAGCAAGCAAAGGCAAGCCAGGCCTGTCAATCAAAACAGAGAACTGTCACGCTATGCCGTGCCCCTTAGCAACTGTCTTGATTTGTTTTCTGTTGCTGTGATAAAAATACAGAGCAAAACCAACCTGGAGAGGAGAGGGTTTAGTTTTGCTTAAAGGCTACAGTCCGTAGAGGGAAGCTCAGGCATGACCCTGGAGGCAGGAACTGGAATAAAGGTCATGGAGGAACCGGTTTGCTCCCACACACATACAGGCTCATCTAACGAAGACAACTCCTCAGCTGAGGTTCCCTCTTCCCAAGTGACTCTATAAAAAGTTGACAAAAACTAACCAGCACATCAACCAAACTCTTCCTTCTCTTGAATCCCATGAAAGAAAGCCCCAAATATCTGAGGCCCTTGAGTACCCTTAGGCACGTGGCCTGCAGTAGCCGTTGTCTTTCCGGCCTGTAGTTTCCTCGGGCCTTTTTGAAAGTTTCCTTGCTACTTTTAAAATCTACGTGAATCTTTATTTTAATTCCTTGAGCAAGAGGGCCAGAACCTGGAGATGTTCAACCCAGACGCTGAGCACTGNTAACAACATGGTACTTAAACATAGATGCTTCTTGTGTTTCAATTGAGTAAAATAAGTTTTTAGAATTAGCAAGTTTTAAGCAAAAATTATAAATTTCGTGAAGCAGGAACTGCCATTCAGATCAATGTGATCAAAAGAAAGAGGGGAAGGATTCTCTTTGTATGACCTTTTGACCTGGACTCTGGGTTTCACAGCTTGAATCAGAGTTGGTGTTCAAATAAATGTGTTTTTTTTCTTTTTCTTTTACCACCCCCCTCCTCAGAATTAGAGGTTACTCTTTTGATATTATTAAAGAACCCATAGTAATATTTTTTAATTTGGGGATTCTTATAGCCCCTCTCCCTTCAATCTAAATAATGTCCGCTGCTATTGTCCCCTACACAGGTTGCCTAGGTCCNCCTTGCTTTGTAGGGTGTCATGAAGACTTCAGGGAATGTCTTGATGCGAGTGAAGTCAAGGCAAGACCAGTGCAGCACCCTAACAGGTGAAGCATGGAGAATGACNGCTAGAGCTACTCGCCAGGCCAAATTGACTGCCTGTTGTCACTGGTGCCAGTCAGATCAAAGACTGGATATTCATAAAACCCCTATTAATTTTACAGGCCATCATTACCATAAATGAGATCAATTTTTACAATTGTAGGTTTCACTGTAAGCATCATCCATATTTCCTCATTCATCCTGACCTTCTAGCCCGTCCCCATTCCCACACATA
>LZPO01017454.1:0-37100 GCA_001675575.1 Neotoma lepida
TGTCTGTCTCCTCTATACTGTCTCCCTCCCCGTTTTCCCATGTTCCCATCCTTTCCTTCTCCTTCCTAGTGGCGTTTCAGACATACCGACTATCCACCAAATCCTAGCCACTCTTGGGAATGTTTTCAGAAGGTAGATTCAAGAAAGCAACCTTTTAGAACTCTGCTTTGAAGGCCTGGAATTTTCCACAAAGCACACATCCATTTTATGTTAAGCCTAAACAAGACATCATTTTCTGGTGATGTGTTTAGAAGGGTCCTTAAAAAGATCCTGTGTCCTAGGGCAGAGGCTATACAAATAAGCCAAACTCCAAAAAGCTGGGTAATTCCAACATCCTAGTTCCATCACATTTCAGGATTTTTTTTTCTCCTTGAAAGATGCTTTTTTAGCAGAACTGAAGCTAAGTGCTTCATCAAACTTAGATCACTGTGACCTTAAATAGCTCAGTGTCTGGCGGTCCTGAGCCTGCTTGTACCCTAATACAGACCTGTGAGTCTGGCCCCAAGTCAGAACAGTTCCACCTCATCCCCTGCTTCATTCCAAGATGCCACTGAATGAGGAAGATAGAGAACCAAGTGTGGGTTTAGTCTCACAGCACATCATTGGTTGCTAAAGAGGCCGTGTTCTTGGGGGGAGACTACTGTGTAGACATCTAAGTCACAAGACTTTGAATTCTCTTAGGTCTTCTGAGCTTTCAGGAAGGAAGCACGTCAAGCTTCCTTCACAGGTGAGCTCTCAGGCTGCTAGAAAACACCACCCTTGTAGACCTGGTGGTCATTACACTTGGGTTACTTGGGCTAACATGAACATGTATATGTTAACACTGGCTTATTTGATAGTGACCCTTGTTTGACCACTGTCACACTCTAGAAAGAAAAGGAGACCCCACTCTCAAGAGCAGCATATATCAGTTCTTAAACCCTAAAGCTTTTACAAGACACTCCAAGCATATTTCATTTGGGTGATGAGGAAAGAAGAGGTAAGAGGCAGTTGATTTGTCTGCTCTACCTTGTAGAGTTACAGAAGTAGGAGGAGAGTCATAGGAGCAGAAACACAGGACCATGTACAACATCTCTCCCTGTGGTGGAGACGTCAGGCTTGTGAGCCAGGCTCTGGACTCATGGTGGCCTTCCACATGGCACTGTTCCTTTCCTGGGTCACCTGGGAGGACCTGGTGTCATCAGGTCCTTCTTACTTGGTCATACATCCAGCCCCAGCCCCATGGCCAGCTCCAGAAGGGCATTCTTGCTGTCAGAAGCTTGCTTGGAGCCAGGCCCTCAGTGTATTCCTGATAGCCACTGGTCAGGGGGTAGAGCCTAGTGACATGGCACATTCAGGGTCCTTCAGATTATACAAGCCGTCTATCCTTAGGTTCTGGAATTTCTCCTTAGCTTAAAATGTGTCCCTCACTTACTTTGGCCTACATAGTTCCATCAGTATTTTTAAGCGGTGAAAAGAGAGCTTAGAAACCATCAATCATTCCCTTCCGTTCCTAGGCCTTTTTAGTCCTGATGGGTAGCCCTTTTCATAAACATCCAAATGGAAATTGTCATTCCCCTTTAAAAACAAAAACACAACAACAACAACAATAAAAACTAGTGCTTATGAAAACATGCATAGCACAAATCCAATTATCCTATTACACAAAAAAGATCAGTATGCCTAGAGACATTTCATTGCTTCATCCATTGTCAAAGCTCCCTAAGGGGACTGCATCCAAGTGTCACTTGTAATTTACCCTCTGATCAGCACTTAAAAACTGTTTAAATCGTCCTTATGTGGGTCTACATCACATGGCCCAGGTGGTTCTAAAGTGGAAAACAGGGATGTGTGGTGGACCACAGCATAAAATCCCCCGAGTACAGTGTTGGTTATGTTCAGGCCTAAAATGACCAACTGGTAACTGTACTAGTTCACTAATTCAAGCTTGGAACAGGGCTAACCAGTCTCAGAACTCTTACCCCTCCTCAGCCCTGATTGCCTGGAAGTATTGACAATAGCCTCCAATAATGTTCAGTTTTCTTATTTGGTGTTTGATTTGATTTGACTGTTTGGACCAATGTTGTTATTGCTGTGGATAAAGTAACAGGGAAAGAGAAAAACCAAACTCACTGGATAAAATGGTGAGTGTAAAAATGAAGAGATTTATTTTGTATAGACAGAGAAGCGTCCTCTGTAATGTTGCTGACATAAAGCACTTTTGGGGAAAAAGTAGAAATCTGTTTTCCATAAATCACACAGGCCCATGTACATTGTTCTATATACTCACGTAGAGAAAGGAGCTGCAAATATCATACTGGCTATGGGGCCGGTTTGATGGTTAGAGGCACATCTGGTGCTTGTTGTCATAAATCTTTTAAGGAATTAGGTACACTTTTTTCTATTAATATGTATAGTTTTGCGATTTGTCACAGTTATGTTTCATATAATCATAAGTTATTTTGTCTTGTTTCATGAAGTCCTTTTTTTATGTCAAAAGTAAAAATGAAGGGATTGTGTATTTGGCACAGAATAAAACTGGAAATAGAGGACGCCCCTCCTGCCTGAAGCACTCCTTCAGCGCCGTCTCCTTAAAAACACAATGGCAACCAGTGTTGTTTGTTTGTTTGTTTTATTGTTCTGTTTTGTTCTGTCACCAGCCTCCTCTGTATTGGGGACGGTAATTATAATTAAAAGCAGATGGGGAGGGGGGGTCCAAGGCCAGCTTTAAAATGCCGCATCGCTTTGGGCCAGAACTGAAGCCTGGATTTAATTATAGATATGAGGACGAAATGGCAGTAAAAATGAATGTCTCCCCGAATCCTTTACATGTTGGGAGTGTCCATAAATAAAACATGAAGTTTTATTTCATCACATTTAATTAAAGCTTTTATACATGTTTTATTGGTTATTCTATTAATCCACTTCACAAACTGGATAAATGTGTGCGAGGGCTCGGAGTTTATTTGTGCCTTTTCAGTGTGGCGCTACATCATGCTTCAGCAATGCCTCTGGTGCTGCTAGCCCAGGTGCTGGGCTTTCAGTGTGCTGGCGGTGGGAGGAGTGGGCCTTCAGTCCCGTTTTCCTAAAACCTCTCAGGGAAGACACAGCACCATCACCTTCCAAGGACCAGGATCAGAATCCCTGGTGCCCCTTGGGAACAGTGGTTCCTGCTCTGGTGTTCTGCTCTTAGAAGGCCACCTAGTCCCTTGCTGTACTGTGTAGCAATGAAATAATTTTATGGTCAGGGGTCACCACAACATGAGGACCTATATTAAAGGGTCGCAGCATTAGGAAGGTTGGGGACCACTGCTCTATACCTAAGAATCAGGGAGAGGGGTCAGGGTGGTTTGACACCCATGGACCTACTAGCCAAGCACAGGCACTTATCGGGGTTACTGTATCAGCAGGGAGGGCTGGCACCTGCCTTCAGTTCCAACACTCAGGAGACAAAGGCATGGTTATGAGTTTGAGGCCATCCTTGGCTACACAGACTGTTCTAAAATCAAAAGGAAATGCTCCTTCCGAGGAGTGTTTGTGCAAAGACTTGAATTATTTTAAGGGAAGCAAGACAATGGCTGGGTACCTTGTTGGGTTCCTTGAGGTCAGAGAGCAGGCACTGATGGGTGAAGGAACTCCTCGGCTTCCTCAAGCAACAGCTGCTGTGGATGTGGCTTGTTCCAACCCCCAAGGGGATGGTTTGGCAGTAAGTGGGAGAGTTGGTGGTAGGTAGATCCCATGTCCCAACAAGGCCTTTCCTCTGCCAAGAGTCTGAAGCAAGGATACCTCAGAGGCAAGATGTTCATAGCAGTATTACTCAAAATAGTTCCAAACTAGACACTGATAGGAAAATAAACCAGTGAGCCTTGCCTGAATGATGTAATGAATGACATACCACAAAGAGGGTGCCAGGACTGGAGTCCCTCACAGCAGCCTCACAAACCTTATCAAGAGAATCACAAAAGTGACCACTCAGCGTGCCTTTCTTAATGGCTACTTTAAAACAAGAAAAATTCAATTCAATTACGTAGTTTAGGTGGTACTGCTGCAAAGAGCAGCAAGGAAAATATTACCAAGAAGTCCTAACTCTGGGAAGAGCTCTTGGGATACAGAGCTGCTGGGAGACAATGCTTCATCTCTTTGTCCAAGAGCTGGGGTACCCAGGGGTTCGCTTTATAATTATTTTACTGTGCATATATATTTTATAGTTTTTACTTCAGATAACAGAACACCAAGTCTTTCATCCCCTACTCCTGCACTCTGCAAACTGCTTCTGCAAAGAGCCAGATTGTGCATATTTTATATGTGGAGGGCTACCTAAGTCCCCTTTTCACCCACTACCACTGTAGTTAGTTCAAAGCAGCTGTAGACAAGGCACAGATACGACGGCGTGGCAGTGTTCCCACAAAACTTTATTGATGGATGCAAATCTGAAACTTCTCCCTTATTTCTTTTTAAATCCAACTATCTCAAATGTTTTTTTTTNAATATTCTTAATTCACACGTTCAAAAACAAGTGGGCANTAGGATTTGGCCTGTGGGCCACAGTGTACTTACCCTCCTCAACTGAAAGAGGGTCTCCAGCCCATCCCATAAATATCCCCTCAAAGAAAGTTGCAGATAGGAGCCACCCTGCTCGTTCTTCTGCTACCTAGGGCCCTGTTCCTAGAGGGAATTCATGAGTTCTATTGATTGAGCCTTTCTTTGTTTAAATCTTGGGTTCTGCTCCCCGGGATACAGATGAATGCTGGGAGCCTGGAGTGCCATTCGACTTTATCTCTGGATTTAACGTTTTTAATAAAAGAAACTGGGCATACAGAAATCTGTGAGAACTGGAAAATGAGCGCCCATTCTTTCCAAGCTAACCAAATATTTGCTGGATCTTGGCAGCCATAGCCAACCTTTTTCCTCTGAAATGCTGAGAGGTTATAAGTAATGGATGCCTTCATTTTTCTCAGGCCACAGCGCTTATGAGAAACTGGAACTGCCTCAAAACCTGAGGGGAAAGAGAGAAAGGTGCTGGCGAGGGTGGGGGGGGGTGTGCAGCCTGGGTGGTAAGATGCATGCTCGCACAATTAAGACCCTACCTTCCATCAATAGGAAGCCATCGTAGCAGAGTCAGGGAAGTACTGACAGTTAGCTTGCTCCAGGTAGACTGAGAGCAGGTGAATTCCTCACCCCACCCCCCAGGACCCTCTGTTTTCCCATAATGCCCAGCTCTCTAATTCCAGAACATACAGCTAGTCACAGTAAATTTACATGGGCAAATGTGGATGTTTCTCTTTGTGTCTCTAGCCTAGGCAAAATTGGTACTTTACAAAACTATGGGTGTTCATGAATCTTGTGTCATTTACTTAATATCAGCTTGGACTAGGTCCTCATTAGCAGGTCTCCCGGCTAGTTTGGTGTGCTTGAGTTTGCATATTGTGTGCTGCTGAGATTCTAGTATTTGGGGGCATGTTTTATCAGACCAGCAAGACCGATAACTGCAATCAATACCTGGATATACCTGATAAAAAAAGAGGACTCCAGAGAATTGTCACCTGACCTCCACAGGTACAACTGTGACACTCACCCCACACAAGCAAACTCCGTAAATAAAATTAATATAATCTTTTAAGTAATAGGGGAAAATGTGCATTTTAGAAGCACCAAATACATAGCACAGAGCTGAGTAGAAATTCTAGCAAGTTGAAGGCACCCAAATGTTTAATAAGTTCTCCAGGTGGCTGTTTGTGCAGGCTACAGTTGACTGCTCTGACGTAGTGGAGGCAGGGTACTTCAGAGAAACTAGAGAGCTCACAGAAGAGGGCCACCTAATTCCTGCCTAGGGAAAGAAGGCACAGAGTTGGAATTGCCTGTGAGAAGTAGGGGGTGTGAACTAGTCCTGAAGGATGAATAGGCCTTCAACTGGGGAGCAACATCACTCAGCATGCTGACTGGAGGGATGGAGACAGCCCCTTCTCTGCTCAGAATGATTCTTCCAAGGCTCCTGGCCCATAGCTACAGTCCTTTCCAAGGCAGCCTGCTGGACTCAGGGAGCTGTCTCCTCTATCAGCAGCAGGTGACACGTTCCCACTTATTCTACAAAAACGAGGTCACTATGGAATTTAGAGATGATGGGTCATGGTCGCTTTGGCCTGTCTTTACTTCAGGACAACTCAAAGCCTTCACTGCAGTAAATGTGCTCTGTGCCTCTCCAAGAGAGAATCCGGACATCACACACAGTTTGTAAACCAAGAAAGCAACCTTTCCCGAGAAAGTGACTTGTCAGTACTGTGGAAACAGTTTAGTGGTTCCTTTAAAAAGTCAAACTTGTCATTACCCTGTGACTCAGCACTTCCACTCTTAAGTCAAAACGATTGAAATCAGGGACTCAGCTGCAGCCATGCTCACCAGAGGATGGTTTGATCAATGGCGGGCCTCATGCCCAAGGGTAGTCTCATGAGGTTCAAATGAAACCCATAGACTCCTATTGCCTAGTGTGCTGTGGCCAGCTGAGGTCATAGTGCAGGAGATACCCACCTGTTTGTGGTGATGCTAATGTAAGTAAACCCATCAGATAACAGCATAGCGCATATCATCATGCAGTATAAATTATACTGGATAATGAATGACTGGCTTGTTGATGTATTTGCTATATTTCCCATTATTTCAGAGTGTACCCTTTATACTTATTTTAAATTTGACTGTAAATTCACTTTTTCTGTGGCAGTGGTCTCATGTAGCAAATGTGTCTCTTGACTGCATCCCAAGGCCATGTGGAGTGACTGACCTTTACCATCTAGGTCTGTGTAAGTGCATTCTGTGATGCTGGCACAAGGGCAAATTCACCTAACTGCAGTTCTCAGAGGATGTCATTGTCATGAGTGGTGCATGACTGTATGTTCACGGTAGCCTTATGCAAAAAAATACAAAAGGTAAAAATATTCTAAAACACCTAACAGCAGATGGGTAAATTAAACATGTTATATACTTACCGTGGAATACTGTCCAGCCTTCAAACTAAAGGAAATTAGGATACACATTAAACCATGGTCTCGCCTCAAAGACATTATGCTAAGTGAAATAATTCAGACATAAAAAGACAAATGCTGTAGGGTGCTTTTTATGGGAGTCACCTAGCATTGTGGAATCAGAGACAGGAGGATAGCATTCACCAGGCATGAGGGTGGGAGGGCAATGGAGAGCTACTCTTAAACATGCGCAGAATTTCTGTTTGAGAAGATGAAGATGTTCTGTGGGTGGATAATGTATAGTGTACGATATTATGAATGTGTACCTACTGAATTGTATACTTAAAGTGCTAAATTGATGTTTTTCACATCTTGCCATTTTAATACAATGCTAGTGTAGGCAGAACACTTCTTAGGGTGCCTGTCACCCAGCAGACAATAAAATCGTAAAATTGCTTTGTTTGGCCAGTGCTCTTGGGATGCTCTTTGGAGGACCCCCACTCTCTGAGTAAGTGGGAGTTGAGTCTTCTGTAGAGCAGTAGCTGGTCCTGATGGGTGGACATGGTTCCTATAAATGGCCCCTGGCTTTCTGAGAAGGAGGATAAGCAGCTGGGGAAGCAATGGGAAGGTGATTCTGGCAGACTGCACAATGGAGTATTGTACTTGCTCTGAATCTTTAGGTACTTAGAGAGGAAAAGGATGGAAGACGAAAGGAGAGAACCGGATACTGGTGGCACAAAGGAGCAGTTGGAGAACTACGGAAAAGTCAAGCAGCATTACTTAAACTCACCTGATCCCAACGTGAGCAAGGTTAGGAATTTGTTTGTATTTCATCCCTTCCTGTAATAATTGTTTTCTGAGCTTCAGACTCAACACTACATGCAAGTTGGGAGAAAATGATAATGCAGGAAACTGAAACATGAATATCAGTCATCTCGGTGCCATTTCCAAGTGGACTGACTTCAAATGGCCTATTCTGGTTGCTGTGAAGTATGGGGGTTTGCAGGAAGTGAGTTCCCCTAGAACACAGATACAGAATGAAGCAGGGCTGAAGTGTAAAAGATTGTTGACATAGTACCCTGGAGAAATGAAAAATGCAGAAGCCAAATTGGGCAGAGGGGGGCCATCAGAGTGTGATGTCAATTAAGTCTACAGAAGCTCTGCCAGCCTCTTGGGATGCTCCCATACAAAGATTGCTCCTATCCAGTAGAAGGGTTCCATGCTCTGAAGAACTAGCTAGGCTGAAGGGCACTCTGGAAAGAGGCTCTTGGTCATCTCCATCTTGCTGATTCAAAGGCTAGGGTCCTTCTGAAGAGCTAGACCTAAAAAAAGAATTAGTGGTGTCCAATCTACTGTCCACATCTCAGGCAGCTGGGGAATCTGAGCAACATGACATTGTGCCTGCTTTGTAGGGCACTGGAGGAAAGCAGTGTCCTCAACCCTGTGTTCTTCAGTTTGCAGTAGAGAATAGAGAATATTCTTGGCATACACATTGGTTTTTTAGTGCCAGGACCTAAACCAGGGCCTCACACATGTGTGACAAATGCTGCTTCTGCTGCTGAGTCTCCTCCCCAGCCCTCAACACACGGTTTTGAAGTTACTCCTGCCTCAGCCTCTCTGTGATATCTATCCACTGTCCAGCTTTGTGGGAACACTCCCAGTTCCTGGGATTTCAGAACCTGAGCAGTTCCTCCTACGGCTGCCACAGCTTATGCCTCCATGGTAACAGTGGTGAGGCCGTTCCCTGAAAATGAGGAGGACTTCTTTGTCTCTCTTCCTGGGAGGCATCCAGAAAGGGTGCTGGCTTGGATGCCAGACAAAGCTTGTTTTCTGTGGCTTGCATGCTTTGCAGCCTCTATAGCTCTTCAACTAGGCTGATAGGAACCCAGTTCTTCTTCAGGTGAGATGTAGCTCATCTCTCCAGCCATGAGTACACAGATGATCTGACAAAGACCCAGGTACATGTCACTCTCTGAAGGGCCATTGCTCTCTTAAAAATCACTGATCCTACAACCCAAGTGGAATGATCACTTATGGAGAGACTCTGGTCAATGCTGTACTTCTGACATCAGAACTCAGAAGTGTTGAGGAAATGAGCTGACTGAGTGAACCTGAACAAAATCCTCCAGGGTGGTCCAGCCCACAAAGTCCATGAAAGCTCTGCTCATGCTGTGGCTCACAAGTGCATCTTTAGCTCCTTTGCACTCTTGAAAAACATAGTAGCACCTCCAGGAACAGCAAGAAGTCTCCTGTGTTAGGTTGTCTGTATCACTGGGCTCCATAGGGCCATCTTCTACTTCACCCATTACAGTGGGATGTTCAATGGTCAAAAGGATGTAAAACCTCTTTTTCTTTCCTTCTGGACTCACTCCAGGTACCTACAACCCTTAGAAATACCTATCCAAACGGTCCTATGCTACNTCCATGGCCAGTGCTGGCTTCCTTCTCAAATCTATCCTCTCTAGAGTAAATCAAGTCTCTAGCATGTGCATCTTGAAGCCTAAAGAACTGCCAGGAAGTGGTCATGTTTGAGATCAAGGATGGAACTGAATAGGTGTGGAGTGTCTGTGTGTATGAAGGGTCTTCAGAGTTGTCAACTGCCAGTGCTGGAAGACAATGGTGATGGTACAAGCAGAAAGCCTGGTTCTGGTTCTCATGGTGCCATTATGTTCTAGCCTTGGGTTCTAAAGAGGCTCTCGTTGTTCAAATGAAAACCTGGTGCTCTACTTTGGAAGNTTGTTGAAGGCTTGCTTCCCAGACTATAGCACTGCTGGAAAATGATGGAACCTTAGCAGGTGGGGACCATTAGATGGAAGTCGTCATGGTTTGGGATGCCCTCAAAAGGGAGGTTAAGACCTATGCTAGTTGCGTGTCAACTTGAGACAAGCTAGAGCCATCTGAGAAGGAGCCTCAATTGAGAAAATGCCTCCATGAGGTAGGGCTGTAGGCAAGCCTGCAGAACATTTTCTTAATTAGTGATTGGTGTGGGATAGCCCACCCCATTGTGGGTGGGGCCACCCTTGAACTGATGGTCCTGGGTTCCATAAGAAAGCAGGCTGAGGAAGCAATAAGCCAGTAAGCAGTGTCCCTTGATGGCCTCTGCATCAGCTTCTGGCTCCAGGTTCCTGCCCTGTTTGAGTTCCTGTTCTGACTCCCTTCATTGATGGACTATGCTGTGGAAATATAAATCAAGCCCTTTCCTTCCCAAGTTACTTTGGTCATGGTGTTTCATCATAGCAGTAGAAACTCTGACTAGGACAGAAATTGGTCCCGGTGTTGCTGTGACAGACCCCATCATGTCTTTTGGAGGATTATGGAAGGACTTTGGAACAGAAAATGCAAAAACTCAAAGCTTGATGAGTTGTTCTGTAGACTCTAGGGAGATAAGAACGTTGAGAGCAGTGCAGAAGATGGAGGCCTGGCTTGTGGCATTTCAGAGAGAAGCAAAGACTTTGTGGGACCATTTGTGTGATGAATCTGTAGTGTCTGGTCAGCTGCAGCTGAAGAATTAACAAGAGATCAGAACCACTAATGTGAAACGTTTGCTTTGCTGGGACAATAGATACCGATCAGCTGGAGCTTAGAAATTAGTGTGATTAAGAAGANACCAGCATCATTGAGGTGAAATCTCCTGGGAAGTGTTTCCTCAGAGTCAGCACACAGAAGCTGTGTTGGGCAAGGCGGTACCTCCCTCTGGCAGCTGAACTTGATAGTGTAAGGGTCTCCCAGGTGGTACTGGTTTTGAAGGCATGAAAAGTTCATAAAGAGCAGCTGAGGCTTGGCACTGTGAGAGACCAGGAGAGGCCATTGGTGAAGGTGCAGCCTCAGTAGCAGTTGAAGACCCAAGATTGAAGGGGTAATGGAGGAAGTTGAGGCTTAGAACCGTGAAAAGAGCCCGGAAGAGGCTGTTGGTGAAAGTGCAGTACAGTTGCAGCAGAAGAACCTAGCATTTTGGAGATGCCACTACCATGGAATGACTACCAAGGACAGCAGCAGCCATTGGGTGGAGCTGGCCTGAGCCTGGAAGACAAGCTGTGTGTGTTGCAGGGAGTGGAGCCAAAGACTTGACCCAAGCCCTTTAGAGGGGCTGATAAGATTGTGAGTAGATCCCAGACATTGAGTTATTGTACACAGTTGGAGTGGGTTTGCTTTGATTTGATTGTGACTGCTATTTCTTCCTTCTTGAAGTAAGAAAGTATTTAACTTATTTTTTTTGTTATAGGAGCTCAAGGATCACAGTGGAGATACATTAGATTTTCAAAGTCTTTTGATTTTAAAAGAGCTTGGATATTTTAAAGAGATGGAATTTTTGAGTGTCTGACTTTTGAAAGATTCTGGGGCTTTTTAACTTTGTAAAGTGTTTTATATTGTGATGTCTTTATTAATGTGTGATCTTAGGGATGAACAAGAAAGGAANGGTTGTGGCTTAAGAGTGATGTGTTTGTGTGTCTAGGTGACAAGGGGTCACTTATGCTGGCTAGTTTTATGTTGGCTAGAGTCATTGAAGAGGACGGAGCCTCAATTGAGAAAAATGCCTCCAGAAGACGGGGCTGTAGGCAGGCCTATAAGGGCCTTTTTATTTTTCCAGATAATCATTACTGTTTATTTTTATCTGAGGTCAAATACACTTGAAATAAAACAGTTTCTGTGAGTTTCCAAATTAGCCTAACAATTTATTGGTCTCCAAAGATCTTTGTAGATTATTATCTTGGCACAGTGTTCTAAACCAGAGGGCCCTCTAGATCTGGTGCAGACCCACGTAGGCCCTAAGCTTGCTGCCTCAGTCCCTGTGAGTTCGTAAGAGCCTTGCTCAGTTGTTTCAGAGGGCCTGGTTCTCCTGGTGTCCTCCATCCCCTCTGTCTCCCACACTCCTGCCTCCTCTTCCACAGGCTTCCCTGAGCTCTGAGGGGAGAGATTTGATGGAGACATCTCCTTTAGAACTGTGTGTTCCAAAATCTCTCTCCCTCTCTGTCTCCNTTTCCCCCTCCCTCTCTCCCTCCCCCTCCCTCTCCCCTCTCTCTCTCTCTCTGCATAATTTCTGACTGTGGGTCTCTGTATTTGTTCTCATCTACTGAAGGAAGAAACCTCTCTGATGATGGCTGAATCAGGCACCAATCTATGAGTACAGCAGAATATCATTAGGGGTCATCTTATTAGTTTTTTTTTTTTAAAGACCAATAGTATTGGGTTTTACCCTAGGTATCTGGGCTATCTAGTCTCTGGCTCTTGGTCACCCAAGCAGTGTTGTGTATGGGTCCCATCTCATGGAGTGGGCCTTAAGTCAAATCAGATATTTGTTGGTTACTCCCACAAGCTTTGTGCCACCATTGCCCTAGCATATTTTCCAGGCACAGATTGTAGGTCAGAGGTTTTGTGGCTGGGTTGGTGTTTACGTTTCTAGTTTGGTAGGCTGCAGAGTACCTTTGCCATACCAAAGACACTTGAACATTGGAGTGAAGGTTCTGTGTAGGCACCAGCTCTACCTCTCCATGTTCAATGAGTTATGGGGGTATTGTCTGAAGCAATGGGGTCTTGCTCTCAGTTTGTGGTCAGCAACTTATTGTCTTGCCAATAGCCTATATTGCTATTAGTGGTTCCATAGGACCACTTTGGCCAACAATTCAAAAGGATATAATGCAGTCCCAGTACTGGAAGCTTCATTTGGTGACAAGAGATGGCCAGTTGGGGTCTGGTCTTCCTCATTATTTGGAGACTTCATTAGGATGAGTAAGGCATTTTCTTAATCAGTTATTGGTGTGGGAGGCTGGGGAGAGCCACCCACTAGCTGATAGTCTTGGATTCTATAAGACAGCAGGATGCCTGAGTTCCTGTCCTGAGTTCCTTCAGTGATAGACTATGATGTAGAAGTATAAACTACATATAAAGCCTTCCCTCCCACGAGTGACTTTTGTCCTGATGTTTATCACAGCAGTAGAGACCCTAAGACGGGACCCATGTTCTACCTCTTTTCTCTTTGCTTCCTGCCACTATGAGATGATCAACTTTGTCCACCACCACACCCCCCCCCACATACACAATGTTCTGCTTCACTACAGGCCCCCAAACAATGGAGCCAACTGACCACAGCCTGAAACCATAGAAATTATGGGCCAAGATAAACTCTTCCCCTTCTAAGATGATTCTCTCGGGTGTTTTTCACAGTGATGGAAAGCTGAGTATAGCACCTGGCCTTGAGGAGTGTTTGTAAAGTATATTAAGATAAAACATACTTTTATTTAATAAGTTTGGATATCTTGATTTGGGTTTTTTTCTAAGTTGCAAACTTACCCAGGTTTTATAAATATTAGCAAGCTTGGAATAAGCCTTAGGGCCTTAGACTGCATAACCCCTAAGAGTANGAGAAAAAAACATGTGGTACAGATTCTGAAGTCTACGAAAATCCACTAAGGAATTGTCAGAGTGCTCAAATACCTTGACAGTTGCCAGACTACCAGTGGCAACTGTGAATAGTTGCTGTAGTCTAATAGTTCTTCAGATAAAACACGCATTGTTATTTGTAATACAGGGCCTTTATGGTTTTGCTGGTACTCNACCATCAACAGTGAACATCTGTAGACCATATCCTCATACAGAGTACCTGAAATATGTGCACAACTCAGTCTTTTTGTTTCTTGTGTATCTAACACAAACATGCAACTGAAGAGTTCTTTTCTGGAATGTCCCTTCCCTAGACTGCAAATGGGCATGGCATGGCATGTTAAGCTAGCTGTCTCTCTGGGATTCTGTGGGACACATTTGTGTGACTCAGCCACACAGCTGGGCCTTGTTTCATCAATTTCAAATCCTCTCTTCATGATTCTTATGCTGTCTTCTGCTCACATTTTCAAAGGGTCAGATTCTCATCCCCCGGCAGTTTATATGTAAGGCCAAGGGTCCACAGTGGATGAGAACCATTTGTGCTCCAGGCCCCTGGGGCTATCCGAGAAATTCAGAACTCTGTGGCCCTACAGTGTGCAATCCAGGTGCCTCCTTGGATGTCACAATGTAACTGAAGTGATAGCAACTCATCCACGTTATGGCTGTAAGATCGATTTGTGGTCATTTACTCANTACCTGTTCATTCTGGGATCTCAGCCTTTATTAAAACATGGCCACAATGAGCTATCATTGCAAACACTTGCTCACAGCTTCTGGTGGAGGCAAGGCTTATCAGCTCCTTTCTCCATTTTGCAGGAGGTCTTAGATGACCTGGTTGGGCCTTGACTCAACTGGCTGAAGATCACTGCACCACAGAAACTCCACCAGACAGGGAAGTATGGTGAGATGTAAAGAGCGCTGGTCTGGGAGGCCAAAGACTAGGCTCTAGTTGGGTGACTGCCACCAGGTCATTTGTGACAGAAGCTTCAGCTCCAGAGTGAGATGGCCTCAAAATTCATCCATCTCCATATAAGCAAATTACTTATCCACTGAGAACCTCAGGCACTCTACTCAGTGAGGATTATACCCTAACTTTCTTAGGGGCTCTATACCCATCATCTGGTTTCTTCTTAGTAAATATTGACTTTCCCTTCACAACTGTAAAACTCAAGGAGTTGAAGTAGATGATGTATGCTGCTCGGACATGTATTTGTGGTATCATTTTGGCTTCCAGTCTCGGCATTTTCTTTGGGATCCATGGTTTATTTCCCCACTGGGCCCTTTTCCTCTTCAGTCCAGCTGTTTTCATGGAAGAGTTTGTATGAAATGTGTCACTTTACCTTTCTTAGCCACGAGGGACTTTGTAGCCAGACCCAGTTAACCTGGCAGTCAGCACTGTGACTCACCAAGATGATGGAAGCAGANTGTGACAGCTTTCCCTCNGTGCTGCCTTCACTCAGGCAGTTGGAGGAGAGCTCTGAAGTCTGAGGACATGGCATCCTGAAGCCCAGGAGCCGCCACAGTCCTGTAAGCAAGGGAGCCTGCAGCCACCCAGGATAGCACTCAAGCATATTCTCCTGGTCACATGATCTCAGATGTGCACATCAGGACAGTGTACTGGGGGAAGAGCCAAGCTAATAGAATATGAAAGAGAAATTCCACACGCTAGACTAAAAGTGGTTCTGATTCCTAAGACACACAAGCCAACTTATGCTTGTGCTTGCTTGTGTTGAGAAGAGCATTAATGACAAGACCCAGTGAAAATGTGATGAGTAATCAGAAATGGAGCTGAACAGCTACTCAATGCATTCATATTCCGGTGTGCACTCTCTTCGTGTCTTCTCCTTCTGTCTCCTTGCATTGGCCTAGCTTCTAGTCTTCTGTCCCTGCACACTTACCTCCCCTGTTTCTCTGATCTATGTCNGGCATATGATGCTTGTCCTATGCTCCCAGGCNTAACTAATATAAAAGATGAAAGAACCAATCAGCTGTTCTCTGTGTATACACATGTACATGTATGTAGAAATGGATGCATACATGGAGATGTAGATAAAGACATAGGTTTAGATAGCATCATATCTGTCTGGACTTCAAATCCACAAAGAAAAGGGTTCTGGGGCACCTGACTTGGCCCAGGTAGCCAACCATAGTCTAACCACCCCCAGCAATTAGTGTCTCAGTTAACAGGGTTCCCCACAATGAGAGAGAGGACTCCAGGGTATCTATGAGTCTGGAATGCATCCTAAGGGTGTCTGTCTATAGCAGCCTTGTGAATTGGGGTACTCAGAGAGCCAGAATCATGATGGATTCTGGATCTAGGNTTGCCACATACAGCAGATGGATAATGACCTAGGCAGCAGGACTCTAATCAAACCCTGACTTGCCTGGGCTGTCATTGAAATCCTGAATTCTTAGCCTTATTTTGCTATCTTAATGCTGTTTGGAGAGGCAGTAAGTCAGACCTGAGTCATTATCTGTGAGATTTCCCCCAAGGCCACCTACACAGTGCAGCAGCTCACTCTAGGCATGGCTTCTCTTCCTTTGCATTATTTTCAGAGAACCGTCATATTGGGGAGCACCAGGATGGGGATGATAATACTTTGAGTGTCAAGGGTGAGAGCAACAAATAGGCCATTTGTCTGCATTTTCCCAATTCTATTTCCTGTTATTTATTATTAATATTTCTGACTAGATAACTATCCATGCACTACTTCTTTTTCCACTTNTTAACATCTCAGGAATTTTGCATGGTCCTTCCAGTGAGCTTTTAAATTCCCATCCATCAAATTTATCTCATCCAACAGCAGTCCATTAAGCTGATTCTTATTTCTGAGAATATATAGTGTCATTCTAAATTTTACTCTTATGAGTCCCACAAGTCCTTAGGTTTGTTCAGAGACAAATTATCCCCTTAATCATTATTAACTTTTCTGGTGAGTCAAAATCACATTGTAAAATAGTCCCATAATGAGCTATAGTAGCAAATTCTTACCTACTGCAGACGTTCTCAACCTGTGAGTCATGACCCCTTGGGGGGGGTGTCACATATCAGATATTTACATTATGATTCCTAATAGTAGCAAAATTACATATGTAAAGTAGCAATGAAATAATTTTATGGTCNGGGTCACCACAGCATGAGGAACTGCATTAAAGGGTCACAGCCTGAGGAAGGTTGAGAACCACTGATCTACTGTGATGCAGTGAAATGAACACATAGCATCAATGCTTCTATTTGATGTGGTACTCCGGTTCTATGCGGCACAGTGGAGTCACAACAGAGGAAACAAAGGCTCCCTGTCTTGATAGATGACTACTGTGGGCTGCTGGGTCCTCATATCAAAAGCAAATCTGTAGAAATTTAAAGTAAGAAGGAAATGGGGATTATGGAAATAGTGAAGCCATCCGAAACCCAAAGGAACTCTGGAGAATTCGAAAGTCGGTGTCAAAACAGCGACATATGGAATGTGAGTCACTGTGGGAGGAAGGTTACCAAGGCCCTGAGGAAGGATCACCATGAATGATGAGGCAGTTATGACTCCAGGCTGGCTGTTGCTTGTCACTTTGCATTGCTCTAGGGCCAAGCTTGCCTATCTTTTTATTCAGAAACCAGCTGCTAATTGCCCTTCTCCAATGCTGGGTCACAGACAGGTGGTAGAGCAGTCCCATGAGGATGAGGATTGATGCAGGCTACTGGGGGAACCAGTTGGCCAGAGTTTTTCACATCTCNCCTCCACTCCTACCTAAACCTCTTCATGGCAGCCTCAGGAGGCTAAATANGGGTCAGGGTTGTTACTTCTTCCTGTACAGAGCTAAAGTTAAAACCCTTGCAAAAGTTGTTTGGTAAAATGGCAAAGAGTCATAAGTCAACAGAAGTGCGATGGTGCCGTATGTGAACTTTATGCCCCTTGTTCTTTTCCTCCCAACACTGAGGAAGGCTAGGGTGGTCGCTGCCAAGTGGAGTCAATGGTCCCCAGGTGGTGTGCAGCTTTCTGCAGCCCCACATTGGAACACCAAAATGTTGTTGGTTGTTTTCCCTCTTTTGAGGGGCCTGCCACCCAGCTCCCAAATAAATCACACATGGAGGATTATTCTTAATTATAAATGCCCAGCCGTAGCTTGGCTTGTTTCTTGCCAGCTTTTCTTAAATTATCCTGTCTATCTTTTGCCTTTGGGCTTTTTCCTTTTCTTCTGTAAATCTTCCTTTCACCCTTACTCCGTGGCTGGCAGTGTGGCTGACCCCTAGCATCCTCCTCTCCTTCTTCTCTTGCTCTTTCTTTTCCTCCCAGATTTCTCCTTCTATTTATTCTTTCTCCCTGTCAGCCCCCCCATCCTTTCTNCTGCCTNGCTATTGGCCATCCAGCTCTTTATTAGACCAATCAGGTGTTTTAGACAGGCAAAGTAACACAGCTTCACAGAGTTAAACAAATGCAACANAAAAGAATGCAACACATCTTTGCATCATTAAAACAAATGTTCCAAAGCATAAACAAATNTAACACACCTTAAAATAATATTCTATAATACCCAGGAGCTCTCTTGTGCTAAAATGACCACACTCCTGTGTAGTATCACAAACTAACATACATCATTTGAAATGAAACATTAGATNAGGGAAAACAGGACTCCTGAAGCTTGCATCTGCTCCCATCAGTTACTGGATAAATGCTCTCTGATGACAATTGGGGTAGTCACCAATATGATTACAGGAGATGACCAGTTCAGGCACCCTCTCTGCTATTGCTAGGAGTCTTAGCTGGGGTCGTCCTTGTGGATTCCTGGGAGTTTCCCTGGCACCAGGTTTCTCCCTAAACCTCAAATGTCCCCCCCATCAATATCTCTTTCATTATTCTCCCTCTCCATCCCACCCCCAAACCACCCCACCCGATCCCTCATGTTCCCATTCCCCCTCTTCTGCCCCCAGTTTACCCAGGAGATCTCTTTTATTTCTCCTTCCCAGGGAAATCCATGCATCCCTCTTTGGACCCTCCTTGTTACCTAGCTTTTCAAAGGCTATGGATGGTAGACTGGTTATCCTTTACTTTACAGCTAATATCCACTTATGAGTGAGTATTTACCATGTTTGTCTTTCTGGGTCTGGGTTACCTCACTTGGCATGNTTTTTTTCTAGTTCCATTGATTTGCCTTCAAATTTCATGATGTCATNGTTTTTTTACTGCTGAGTAGTACTCCATTGTGTAAATGTACCACATTTTCTTTATCCATTCTTCAGTTCAGGGGCATCTAGGTTGTTTCCAGGTTCTGGCTATTACAAATAACACTGCTATGAACATAGTTGAGCATCCTTTGGGTATATGCCCAAGATTGGTATAGCTGGGTCTTGAGGTATATTGATTCCCACTTTTCTGAAAAACCACCATACTGATTTCCAAAGTGGCTGTACAAGCTTGCAATCCCACCAACAGTGAGAGGAAGGCTTGTATGAACCAGCGGAGTAAAGGTCATGACAGGGGAACCCACAGAGACAGTTGACCTGAGCTCATGGGAACTCAATGACTCAGGACCGACAGCTAAGGAGCCTTCACAGTACTGACCTAGGCCCTCTGCATGTGTGTGACAGTTGTATAGCTTGGTCTGTTTGTGGGACTCCTAGCAGTGGGATCTTGGGAACCCATTTCCCATGCTGGGTTATCTTGACCAACCTTGATGCAGGGGGAGGAGCCTGTTGGTCCTGCCTCGACTTGATATGCCATGCTTCGTTGACTCCCATGGGAGGCCTGCTCCTTTCTGAATGGAGATGGAGGAAGAATGATGGGGAGGGGTGTAGAAGGGAGGTGGGGGGAGGGAACAGGAGAAGAGGAGGAGAGGGGAAGCTGTGGTCGCTATGTAAAAATAAATGAAAAAAAATTAATAAAAAAGAAAAAGAACAGGGAAAACAGATTTTTAAACAAANCTAGCTAAGATATTTACAGAAATGAGAAAAGAAATTACCCATATGGAACAATAACAAAAAATTAATGAAAATTATGATGTGAAAACATTAGCTACAGAAAGATAGATGAAACCAGAAAAAAAATTGTTAATAAAATTGAAGATTACATTGGGAACTCAGAGAAGAAAGAAGAAAATATAAAAGAAACATGAAAAGAACTGTATCCTAACAATAAAACACCAACATGCGCAGTCTAGACCAGTGCTTCTCAACCTTCCTAATGCTGTGACCCTTTGCTACAGTTCCTCATGTTGTGGTGACCCCCAACCATAAAATTATTTTTGTTCCTACTTCATAACTGTAATTTTGCTACTGTTATGAATCATAATATAAATATCTGTTTTTTTCCGATAGTCTTAGGTGACCTCTCTGAAAGGGTCATTTGACCCCCAAAGGGGTAGCAACCTGCAGCTTGAGAACCACTGCTCTAAACAATCAAAAATGAAAACAATCAAAAATGAAAACAAAATTAGAAAAACACTTGAAGAGGAGGGGCTGGAGAGATGGCTGGAGAGAACACTGGCTGTTCTTCCAGAGGTCCTGAGTTCAATTCCCAGCACCCACATAGCAGCTCACAACTGTAATTCCAGTTCCAGAGGATCCTACACCCTCATATAGACATACACACAGGCAAAATACCAATACACATAGAAAAACAATTGAAGAAAAAAAAACGGACATCGTTTCCTCTAAAAACTTAATAGATTTTTAAAAACTCATATGCTGCGAAAAAGATGAGCTCAGGGGCTGGAGAGATGATGGCTCAGCTGTTAAGAGCATGCATTGCTCTCACAGAAGGCCATTGTATTGCCAGCACCCATGTTAAGTGGCTCATAATCACCTTTAATTCCAGCTTCAGAGAACCTGTCACTCTCTGGCCTCCATGGGCACCTGCACTTACGGTCATGTAACCAAACAGACATGCACACATATAACCATAAAATACAAATACATCTCCCCGCCCCAAGAAACCATCTGAAGCACAGATGAACATCAAAATACCCTCAGCCTTCTGAACAGCAACATTGCAGGTGAGAGGACCAACACGGAGGCATCACANTGGGAAGGAGATTGGGAACGAAGGAAGAGAAACAAAACGCATGATGGGAGTTGTAATAATTGGAAAATATTAAGAAGGCTGACAGAAGTGTATCCGTAAATAACAATTATTACAATATGTATGAATGCATTTGGTCCACCCCTTCAAGACAGAGACTCTCTCAGAATAGATTAATGAAGAGAGACTTCCACTAGAGGGGACTCAATGAAATCATGGAAAATAAAAAGACAAATAGACACAAAATACAGCAATGAAAAAATTACCAAATGAAAGCTGATGCAGCAATCCTAGTTTTTATTAGGTATCATTTATGATAAATATAATGGGACAAACAATGCCTTATATACAAGTATAAGAAACTAATAAATGAGATGTTGGTCATAAGATACTTGCATAAATATTACAGATTTAAAATATGCCAAGTAACAACTGATAAAACTAAAGTGAGACAAGCCAAGTAATATTAGTTGCAGATTTTAGGATTCCACTTACAGAAATTAAAATCAATAGATGGAGCAGAAAACATGAAATATTTATCAAAGATGTGTTACAATAAGTAAGCTTGTGCTGGTGCACCCAAGATGATATGGCATACAAGCATAGAATTCATAGTTTTTCTAGATTCATAGAGGAAATTTATAAAAGTGAGCCTTGATGATAGCCAATTGACTTGGCATATTTAGAATTCCTTAAACCAATGGAAACTTCCTATCACAAATTCTTTCACAATGGCCAGGATTGGAGAAAGTATGGAAATTATGCTTCCATTTCTCCACAGTTTCATATGAAGGTGACAGAATCCCATGCTCACACCATTCATGCTCACACGGAATTAACAGCATTGTCAGTTAACAGGTAGATATGGTGGATAGCTTCGTCAACTTGACTGGATTAAGAAATTCCCAGATTAGTGATGAATAGCTCTGGGTACGTCTGTGCTAACAATTAGATCAGGAGGGAAATGATCTAATGAATGGATTAATTCCTTGATAGACTCATAGGTGATCNCTCTAATGGGGGGAGGGTGAAAGAGAGAAGACCTAGACAGAGGAGGTAGATCATAGAGGATGTGGCCTGCCCCATTCTGTATGTCTTTTCTCTGTTTCCTGGGTGCCCTCCATGTCAACTGATCTGCTGGTACTGTCACACCCTCCCCACCACAATGGACTGACATCTCAGAAACCAGAAACTAAAAAGAAAAAACTCCTTCCTCCCTTAACCTATGTTAATCAGGCATTTGGCCAGAGTGATGAGAACCATAGCCAACACAGCAGAGACATTGAATTCCCTTTTGTCCTACAAGAGAAGCAATACCACTGGCAGCAGCAATTTCTACTAGTGATAATTTAAGGTAGTAGGTCAAAACATTCAGATAGGAAAATAAATCTTTTCTAAAAAATTCTGAATAAAAAAGAAAAACTTAAAGTAAGCCATTTATATTAATGCAAAACATATGTACCTATGCAAATACATGCACATTACAAACACATTAGAATGGGTGTTTGTAAGAGAAAGGAAAATGGAGTATGCAGACAAGAATATATTAATCAATAAATAAAGGACCAAAAGGTCAATAATAAAGAGTGCTACAAAAAAGAGAATATAGTTGACTCTGCCCTCTGCCAGTGGATGGTGGTAGTTGCTTTTGAGGTATAGAGCTTGACTTAGAAAAGATGAGTAAGTTACATTATTTTGAAATATTACCAACTTCAGTAAAAGCTTCAAAGGATGTGTACAGAAATCATTAGAATTTAAAACACATAGAAATTATTAGAATGAGTAAGTGTTTCATATGAAGTCCATATAAAAATCAATGTAAATAAGTCTGTTACATTTCACTAGCCAGCACACAAGTAGAAAATATCACTTCAGGGGGCTGGAGACATGGCTCTGAGGTTAAGAGCACTGGCTGCTCTTGGAGAGGTCCTGAGGTCAATTCCCAGCAACCACATGGTGGCTCACAACCATCTGTAATGAGATCTGGTGCCCTCTTCTGGTGTGCAGGCACACATGCAGGAAGAACACTATGTAATAGTGTTATATAATAAATAAACAAATAAACAAACAAATAAATAATCATCTCTTTTTCACTGGTATTTTTAAGCTACATGAAGGACCTAGGAATACTTTTGACTCAGTGTGGATAGATTTTAATGGAGAAATGATANGATTTTCTTCCAAGTGACTAAAAAGAATCAAAACACAGGGAACTAAATACCATGTCTTATGGATTAGAAGGCTTGGAAATCAGAGTCCTCTGTTATCACAACATTGATCTCTGTCTTCAGCACAACCTGAATTTTAAAATCCAACAACTCTTTGTAGGTGCGTATAGGGGAAGGGACTTTGTTCACTCCAGTGATGCAAACATCATGAAGTCTTGAAAAAAAGGAGAAAAAGGGAAGGAAGTGGAGAGGGGGAGGAAGGAAGGCAGACAAAGGGTCAAGAGGAGGAAGAATGAAGGGAAGAGAGTAGTGAGAGGGAGGAGTCACTGGGGGCTGTGATTAGCCACCTTCTTGAGTAGTAAGAATTATTACAATAGAATGTACTATTTGCACAGAAAAGAAAGGAACAGATCCAAGAAACAGACTTACACACACATGGAAACAATCTATAACACATGGACTCAGTGCAGACAAGATGACATTAAATGGTGCTGGGAAAATTAGAATGGGACTCTCATATTCCAGAAATTTCAGCATTTCAAGCTTCACCCTGATCCCTTTGTAATCTTTGATCCATTTGGAGGTGACTTTTGTACAGTTATAGATATGGTTCTAANTTCATTCTTCTACATATGGACATCCAGTTTTCCTGCACCATTAGCTGAAGATGCTCTTTCCTCCAATATGTATTTTTGGCTTTGTTGTCAATTCTCTGATGGATAATTGTGCACTCATATTTGGGTCTTCTATTTTATTCCATCAATCTACATGTCTATTCCTTTTCTGTTTTTGTGCCAATGCCATGCTGTTTTTATTAGTATAGCTCTATAATATAGCTTGAAACCTGGTGTGGTAACTCCCTCCACTCTCTCCCAGCATTCTTCTTTTTGCTAAGAATGCCTTTGGTTATCTGGAATCTTTCATGCATCAATATGAATTTTAGGATTTCTGTGAAGAATGAGATAGGATTTTTTATTGAGATTTTATTGAATCTATAAATTGCTTTTGATTATTTGGTCATTTTCACAATATTCTACCAATTTATGAACATGGAAGTTTTTTTTTTTAATCTTCTAATGTCTTCTTCATTCTCTTTCCCCAGAGATTTAAAATTTCCTGAAGAGGCCTTTCTCTGCCTTAGTTAGGTTATATGTGAGTCTATTGTAAAGGGGGGCAGTTTTCCATGACCACTTTCTCAGAATGCTTGCTATTGGTAATATAGAAAATCTATTGATTTCTCATGCCACAAGATAAAAATTATAACTCTCAGCAGGGGTTAAATATGAAAGAAGAAACCTTATTATGGAGAATAACTTTGTGATAGTGAACTATACTTAAAATCAAATAGCATGAACCATAGAGAAGAAAGATCTGAGTTCACTCAATTTAATAATATACATATTCCAAATGCCTGAAGAAAATGGAGAGAAAGTACAAATGTGAAGAAATTATTCACAGGATATGAGGCTAACAAAAATGATAGTATTTAGAGTAAACAAGACATAAGAAAACTACTACATGTGAGGGATGAGCAAAATCTTTAATAGACACCCAGAAGAAGAAACTCAAATGGGCAGCAGACTTCTGGAAAGCTATTCAGGATAGTTATGAATCATTCAAATGCAAAAGTATATCAACATGAGAGAATTTTAACTATATCACATGGACAAGGCATTTTCAAGGCCCCTACTATCAAACCGGTGAGGAGACAAGCCAACCAAGATGCTTCTACTTTGTTAGTAGGAGTGTAAATAGGTACAAATTACCTATAAAATGAATGCACCTGCACACAACCAATCAGCCATTCTCCTCACTTTGTATCCTAGAGCAATTCTAACATGTGACCAAGAGTCGAACACTCAGAGCCACATCTCAAGGATTGAACACATGAGAAGCAAGCCGTGGATTATAGCCATCAAAACTGATACGTGAATATTTCATATCTTCACATATGTTAAACATATGTGAACTATTCACACAAAGGAACCCTCTTAAGCAATAACAGGGTATGAATTATGGCTGAATGCAACACAAATAATTCTCAGGATATATTGACTTTTAAAAAGCAAATCACAAACAGTCTTAACTATAATCCCACTCAAGGAAAGAGAAGTGGAAAAAATAAAATGTAGACTATCTGACATATTATGAAGATCAAAAAGAATACAGGAACCTAAAATACTACAAAAGTAAATACTGAGAATGTTTTATTTCTGTGAGCTGAATAATGGATAAAGGGATCAGTGATAGTGTTTATAAAATATGTATATGTACTTAACAAATATCCATTCTTTTTCTATTTAGTTTTTTTAAAAAAGATTTTCAATATGATATCAAGGGGGAGAGACCTTTGCTGGGGTATACTGTTAATATTTTCTAGAACTGTCTCTAGAGACATGTCCTGTTTGGGACAGTTTTGCAGCTTTGCCTAGATCTTCTGCATTTTGAAATCTGTAGTTGTGCAGAATCCACTATCCTGCCAAGGGCCTCCTCATCCCCAAAAGGAAATAGAGTGGAGCACAGTTATTTAGCAGACATGCTCTTTCTTCTGCAAGGAGTAGAATTTCCATTGCTCATGGTGCCTCCACGCTCAGACCTTCTCACAGAGAGCACCCTGGGTGGTCTGGGTGTGGTTAATTCTGCCTTCTGAGAAGCTTCTTGCCCCTGGTCGTGCTCAGCAGGCCACTCCAAATCCACGTCCTCCTTTCCCCCACCACAGCCCCTTCTGCTGCAAAACCACCATAGACCAGCACACTTTATATTTCGGCCTTCACTTCTGCTTTCCATTGCTACATTCTGTCCCTGAAGGTGTCAACGGCTTATTCTCAAACTTGCACATTACAAAGCCCTTCTTCTTCTTGTCAACATGTTTGCATCAGCCTCTTTTTTTTCCCATTAAAGATAGATTCCTATAGCTTGGAAAAGTTCAATTTAAAGAGCATGTATGCAAACATTGCCCAAGTAAAAGTGAGCGTCCTTCAGTCACGTGTATGTCACTGGGGAAGGAGAGACACGTCATTGTTACATGATGGGTCTCTGAAGATTGACTCACACAGGATTCACATGGGACCACATTTCTCTACATAATCCCCAAAAGGGTTCTGTAACTTGGGATTTTTTGTCAAAGAGGAAATGACTTTTTAAAGGTGTGTCTATGGCCTGTGATGATCCTAAGGAATCAGTTCCATACTTATAGAACCACGTGGCAGCAAATAACAAAGGAGATGAACTTGTGACTTATCTTCTCCCTGCTAAGAAGCAAGAAGCTTTTCTACCAGAGTGCCAAGGAGACAGCCTCTCCGAGGAGCTGATTCCATCTGTTTGGAGTCCTGTTTGCTTGAGTATGCTGTGATGTCCCCTCTTTGATTCAGGTGCTGGCTCTTGCCTCTGCTTTTATCCAAAATAAAAATGGTAACAAATCAGTCCTCATATGAAGATCATTTGGTGCCCCCTTCCAGTGCTGGGGTTGAACCCAGGGCCTCACACATGCTATGTAAATACTCCACCACTAACTATAGTCTCAACCCTTCCTTTATTTGAAGATCTTAATGGAAGTTTGTAGTTCCCTTCAATAGCTCTTCTAATTCTGGCTTTGTCCTCATGATGTTGTAGCAGCCTACCATTCCATTTAGAACGCTGTGGTCTATATTTTGGTGGTAGCAGTCTCGGTGAGGCTTCATTCCTTCAAGGACAGTGAGAGGACAGTCATTGGTTGGGGTACTGTGAGTATTTTGCTTAGGAAGCCTATTGGGGCACCACTGTGCAACCATTTTACCGAAGGCTCATAGTCATCGACTGGATACCTAGAGCAGGCAGCTTCTGAGCATAGCTCTGGGCTCCTTCTCTGGGCAATTGCTCTATTACTCCTCCTTTTCCAAGGAACACACGACAAACTGCCTTAAGAAGAAAAACTGGGGAGATGATTTAAGAGAGAGGAAACTTCGCTGCCAGCACATTAGGCTGTGTCACCTTTTGTGTCTAAATCGAGAGGCGAGTCCTCACTAGACTGAAGGAGAATGTGGAACATCGCTGCTGGAGTAGCCTGGACTTATTCCCTCAGGAGGAAGTAGTTTGGCAATCATTGTCCACTGGTGGGTTAAGAGCGAAAATGAATGGTAAAAGGGAGACTACGCTCCTCACTACAATTCACGGAAAGTCATTTAACTTGTACTTTATTTCTCCAGGGCAGAGCAGAGCCCTCTCTGGCAAATGCCCTTGTCACTCTCATTTATTTAATAACTGCTATTTAAAAGTTGGGAACAAATTGTGTGTGTGTGTGTGTGTGTGTGTGTGTGTGTGTGTGTGTGTGTGTCTGTGTTGGGCAAGAGCCAGGGAAAGAAATTTTAACGGGGAAAACATTTTCTACTGATTAATTTCTCCAAACGTGTGTGATGCACATATGTGATGGAGGAGTAATACAGCTAAATACAATCTGGGACACTGCCCTGGGCTGTTAAGCTTTGCACACACACAGGCACACTGTGAGGGACGTGACCCAAAGTTCTTGTGGTCTTGAAGCCAGAGGCCAAGAATTGACCTTTGTGTGGATGTGAAGTCTGAAGGTGTCTGGGTAGTTATGAAACTTTAATATGCTCTTCAGTTATATGGGGGTCTGAGACATGCCTTCCTGTTCAGGAGGCACAGGGAAGAGTCTGCCATTCTGCACTCCTAACAATCTCCCAAGTAATGGTGAAGCTGCTAATCTGGGCCCCCACTTTAGAAACCAAGGAAAGGACAAATTCCATTGGGATCAAGATAGGTCAGGCCAACCTGCATGAGCTACAGAGGTATTGAGACCACAGCCACAGAGGAAATGTCTCCTTGGGCACCCCAGCTAAGAGCGTCACTTGCTTCTTAGTAAGGGGGACATGGAGACAAATGTATGTTCTTTTGTGTTTGCTGTCCTCTGGTTGGCCCATTGTTCACAGTCCAAAATGTTCTGGAATTTGTTTAAACCCACAGAATCTTGAAAGAAATCCTTCTACTTTTGCTTCAATATATAATAGACTATGTTTGGCAATCTCTATAGATATTAATATATACATACACAAAAAGAAAGGAGACATTTTCCCTCCTTAAGACAAATGCTACTCAAAGGGAAATTAACTAGTTTATGATGTAACATGGAAGTATGGGGGTTGTTTTTCATATATTTCAATATATAATAGCCACAGCATCTGTCCCCACTCTGTATGATGTCCCCATCCATGTCTGTATTGTTCTCCTGCTGTTTTGGGTAGACAGCTGCACATCAGAGATCTAGACTCCAGAACCTAAAGCAAAAAGGTCAGATAGACACAGCAGTCCTGTTGTAATAGTCCTCTTCCTTCTGAAATCTTAGACCAGCACAGTTGTTTCTCTGCTGTGGCCTCTGGTGCAGATGGAAGTCATTCTGCCCTGCACACGTCTTTGGACACTCTCACCCTGGGGATTCTAGCTACTTGCCATCTTCCCTATACTATCTTGAGTATTCCTTGGAGAGCCTTTATGACTTCTCTTATATTGTATGTCCTAAGCACACCCCAGTGTTTGGAATAGAAAAGGTATTCAGTGGGCTTTGATGAATTAAACCAAACTGAATTGAATTGCAGTCCAACAAAAATTATTCCCACACTCCAGAGAAAGTGGGAGTGGTGGCATCTGGGATAAGAATAGGACAGGAATAGATCTGGATATAGTGAAGGTCACTTGTATAGGGAAGTGTCTGAGTGGTGTGGCTGAGGTGGGTGGGTCTTAGAGAAATGCAGGAGACAGACCTTCAGAGACCATGAACTCCCAGCAAGTTCATTAAAATAGAATCTCTGACCTCTGGAGAAACACAGACCAAGTTGTAGTCCTATGAGTAATAAGATCCTCTTCAGTCTGGATAAGCACTGGAAGTCACAGGAAAGGAAGATTGGAGTAGCTGGAGACGGGAGGTGCTATTCTAGTCTGCTTCTTACTGCTGTGATGAAGACCATGACCAAAAGCAACTTAGGGAGGGAAGAGCGGATTTCGTTTTACAGCTTACTGTCCATCATTGAGGNGAATCGGGGCAGGAACTCAAGGCAGAAACCTGGAGGCAAGAAGTGAAGCAGAGGCCATTGAGTCATGTTCTTGGGCACAGACTCAGTTACCTTTCTTATATCTTCCAGGACCACCTGCCCAGGCCTGGCACCACCCACTTCCCACATCAATCATCAGTCAAGACAATGCCCTATGGACTTGTCTACAGGATGATCTGAAGGAGAGGGTTGTTTTTTTTTTTCCAGTTGAGGTTCCCTCTTCCCAGATTCCCTTAGCTTATATCAAGCTGACAAACAAGCAGATAGACAGACAGACACACAAACCTAACCAGCATGCCTGTGGATTTAGTAGTAATCAAGGCTGATCTTTGGAAGGTTGCAAAGATAATATTTAATGGACCCAGGTAGGTGTGCAAAAACATGAGAAATTTATTTTGTGTTAAAAGTCTATAAATTTATTTAAGAATCTGGGGGTGGCCATTTTGGCAAAATTATATTTCCCATCACCCTGCTTGGTTTCACTTCCTGCCTTTTTCATGAACTATAAGTATAGAGAACGCAGGAGACTCCCCGCTGGGCTCTGCATTTGTACGCATCTGCCGTCCAATTTACAACTTGCAAAGGAGGTGTTAATTAGTTGGCAGAAGCACCTGAGCAGGGAGTGCTGGGTTGGCTGAGGGGGTGGGAAGGTCTCTGGCATTTCCTCATTCACAGAAGCAGGAGAAAGGAAGAAAGGAAACTCACATTGCCATCCAAAATGGCAACCTCCAAGCCAAGGCATGTGGGGCAATTATAGCAGGTACCTCGTTCCTCCAGAGAGAGTCTATTTCTGGATTCATGTGATTAATATCTAGTAATGTCAAATGCTCATAAGAGTTTACTTCAAGTTTTATCTTTATATCTACTCTCTAAATTGTAAAGATCTTTCAGAGAAACTTGGGTGAGAGTTTTTGCTATTGAGTAGAGTAAGATTAACATCGAAAAAGTAACAAGACTAATTTCCGCAGCAGAAAAGGTTGAGAAGATCCTTTACAAGGGGAAGGGCAGTGGTCCAGATGCAGGAGAGTCTAGGAGGTACCCTGTTGGATGGGGAAGTCACAGATCCAGGTGGAGCTCAAAGGACTTTTCACTTNNTTCTCAATAAAAAGAAATTGGCTGAGTCAAAATAGATGACTCCAAGCAACTATTTGTTGGAGGAAAATCAAGGCTAAATAAAGACCAACTCCAGCTTTCTTCNTCTCACACATCAGAATCTACCCAATCTCTATAACCCAACAGGAGCAAAATAGTTGAGACAACGTGAGGGCTTGCTGTTACCTAGCAAGGCCTGATGNGCTTGGAGATGGTAGAGTTGCAGAGCAGGGTTGTGAGGTACCCAAGAACCCTGACGGTGGAAACATAGCTTGAACCCTGAGTTCCTGTCTTCCCACTGACATATTCTCAACATACCATACTGTCCAAAGCTGGTCAGAGCACATCCGGGCCTTCCTCTGCCAGATCTGATCCAGTAAAAACACTCTCCATAAGACAAGAGATGGCTAGACCTACTACATGAAGACCCTAATGAGGACAGGATCAGAGAGAAAGACACGGGCACATTTTGTTATGCAGGCCTCTAGAGCCCACACTCCAAAATAAATCCATAAAAAAGTCAGCCACAAGTGAACTTGCAGTTTATTGATAAACATTGTCTGTGCCGATAGGGCAAAAGAAATTGTTTTTATAAAGTCAGAGGTACTCACGTGCTTATTTTCTACTTTGAAAAATGTCAGTTGGCCTTCATAAAAATACAGCTTGCACTGAAGTAATCCAGAAAGGAGAAAGTGGCATAAATTGGGCTTTTGCACACTCATCAAGCACTCCTTCAGGCTGCCAAGGTACGAGGTCCCTGAACAAAGACAGAGAGACTCTTTTCTTCCAACCCTGGAATGGCTGCACCTGGCTCCTGATGAAGTTCAGGTGTTGAGTAGAAAAACCCAGAGTAGAGGAAATGCAGCCAAGAACTCCAATGAGGCCCCTTCGGAAGATAAGAAGAGGGCCCTCAACACTGCTGCTACTGCCTAGAGCAAATCCTAAGTGACCCANGAGAATACAAATACACAATGGATGTTCCTGACGTACACTGAAGGATTGGGGTGGGGGTGGTTATGGAGGTTTGTAATTAGGAGCAATTAAAAAGGGCTAGAGGGGTAAGAGGCAGAACTGGCTTGCTTTGAGTGGCAGTTGTCGGAGGGTGCCTGCTAAGGATGCTTCTAAACAGTGTGGCCTCAGGCTCTGTGCTCACAAGCTTGAGAACAGAGGTCAGAAACTCACGGGGGATTTTCTTGTTAATGTTACCAAATATTTTTACTGTGAATTATTTTGTACCCCTCGTTCTCAGGCCACTCTGACTCAATGGTGGATTTTCCACAATGTTTACTAATGAAATAGAGAGAAACGAAGTGGTGAAGGAAACTCGCACAGTTCCTCTCCGTCTTCGCCTGCACAAGCTGCGGGGTCTGAGCAGAGGCAGGGTTCAATAACTTCGGTTAAACACAAAGCCTGTCTAGCATTTTGTACTAGAGCTACACACCTTGTAAAACCCAGTGAAGGCACAGTCAGGTGGCCTTTGCTTTATTTAAGTATTCATCAGATACAATAGAAAATAATGGACCTAGGAAGGGTCTCCTACCACCTCTGTGGACTCCATCTGAACAGCAAAAGTCTGGTTCCAATGGAAAGTCTAGTACATGTTACTAGACTTAAAAAAAAAAAAAAAAGGCTATCTGATCATTTTGAGTCTTGGTTTGCTCATCTGCAGAATGGACTCCCCTCAGGCTCTCTTCTAGTGATTAAATCAGATAATGGGCCCAACTGGCTGTCATGAACAACCTGAGGTAATAGGCCAATAAGTTCATTTAACCCAAATGTGTGTTTTGGAACCAGTTTATCTTGGAAGGCTCACCAGGAAATTTTATTGCTAAAAATTAGACATTCAAAAGCTGGGAGATTTATTGGGATTTTTTTTTTTTTTTATGGCCAAGGTGGGTGTTTGGCAGTGCTTGCTTTTACAGGTTTCTAATTAAAATTATTTTAGGTTGGCATTATCGTATCCAACTTTGGGACTATTCATCCATTTGGAGGAAGTGTTCCTAACTTCCTCCTTTTCATCCTTTTTAATGTGGTGAAATACACGTCAAGTGACCGACCACTTTAACCACTTCTAAGTACACAGTGCAGTGGCATTGTTCAAGCACCACCACCACCCAGCCCCAGAACTTTCCATTCCCCTAATGGAAACTTCTTGTTTGCTCCTCCCCAAGCCCCAGGCAACTACCTCTCCATCTTGCTAAACAAGACTAGCCTGTGATCCCCATGGAAGCCACACAGTATTTGTCTTCTTGTAACTGGGTTATTTTATGTGATAATGTCCTCAAGGTACATCCATTACAGCATGTGTCAGGAGGTCTTCCCTTTTTAAAGCTGAATAGTACTTCAGTATATGACACAATTTTTAATTGCCTGGTCAATGGACACTTTCTTTGTTTCTGTTCTTTTGTGATCATATAAGGATACTACAGTTGTATAGTCTTATTTGCTTTTTAAGAAAAGGATTCAGCACAGTTCATAGGCCAGAGATGCAAGACTGTATTGATGCCCCTCTGACAATAACTAGGTTGTTTTTCCCTGTCAAGCATGTCACCTCCTTGGGTTCTTATTATCTCACAAAAGCTGTAGAAGTGTATGAATTTGCAATTAAGAGCAACAACAAAAATCCCCAAAACATCAAGTAACTTATACACTAGGTAATTGTGACACCTACTATTTGATGTACCCAGTACCCTCAAAAGCCCACTGAAAACCATGTTTATTATCTGAGGGCTGCCTGGAGGTCCATTCCCTCAGTCTAGCCTTGCTTTAGCCAGGCCACCATGGAGCTTAGCAATTGGCAAGTGGCACACTCACATTGAATGGTATTTGTTTCAGGGCTGCACTAAGTGTTTAGGGAAATGTGTTATATTTTTCTGCATAAATAGCACCTACCTCTTCACACTCTGCCATGAAAGAAAAGCTTCTTTGGTATGAACATCAGCCTTGCCTTCCTGGGGGCACTAACTTGTTTCCTCTTGGAATGCAGAATCATGGAACAATGTGTGCTCTGGCGATTGCTTTGGTTACTGAGAGGTTTCAGTTCTGGGTTGATACCCATCTGTAGCAAAAGGCAGGGGAGTGTGCAACATGGATTTTAGACATTTCTTTTCAGAAGTGCCCCCTTAGCAATGGTTCGCTCACTTATTCATTGTTGCAGATATGTGTTTGTGAAAATGGTGGAGATGGGGGCAGGGAGGGAGGGAGGCGGAAAGGGAAGGTAGNGAGGGAGGGAGAGGTTTTTTAAATAGCTGAGAGGTTGGAAAGATATCATATATAACTCATTTATGCCTGAAAACAATGGAAACTAATTCTGATGAACTTTACCACAACCTAATTAATTAATTTAAAAAGAATTTATGGGAAAGCTATTAGCTTAGCTCACATGATTATTGGGAAGGGTGGAGAACAGGGCTCAAATTGGGGCCATATCCTCTAAGAAGCTGAGTTGTTGGCACTGCAAGAGCCCAAGTAGAGAAGTCCAGAATGGCACAGCTGGCGCTGTGGCTTGGCCTGCTTGCCTGGGGCTGAGTCATCACTCACCCCTGCCCAGGGACTCAAGAGAGCCCGCTCCCCCGCTCCCCTGGGGACAGCAAGGGCTGTGGTGGAATATATTCCTTTGAAATAAATACACGTTTAGAGTCTATGTAGCCCTACATGGTAAATATCCACTGCAGATAGACAAGAAGGAAGAGGAGGAAGACAGAGGGAGAGGCAGAAGAGGAAGACGAGGAGGGGGATTTTAGAGTCAGAACGAATTGGCCTTATTTTTGCTGAAAAAGGATGGTTGGCAGAGAAATAATCCAGAAATTAAAGCCATACATAACTGTCATACGTAACTGCCCAGAGAAGAGCACCGTTTATAGAGAAATTGCAGCATTAAAGGTGCGCGCGTTCTCAGAGCTGATTATGACAGAGCACGAGAGAGTGCCGCAATGCTAACCCACAGAGTGGCTGACCTTTTTAGCTTTCCCTCAGCATGGCCATCCAGCTTCCAACGAATCCTTCTCTACTTTTCTCCCCTGGAAGTAAAACACATGGGAGCGATTGATTGGCCGCCTTCTGCCTTACTGGTAAAAGTTTGGGTCAGAGACAGGCGGGAGCAATCTGTCTTCAGAGACAGGCGGCGGGAGCAATCTGTCTGTCGCCGTTTTGTTTCTTAGCATCACCTCAAGTTTCATGCAAAAGAAAGCGGAGGCGCTTGTGCTCAGGATGAAGGAGACCTTGAAGCCTGTATCAACCAAATGAGAAAGAGGGGGATGGGAAAGAGGGGAGAGGAAGAGAGAGAGGTGAGAGGGTAAGGAAGAAGACCAAGGGCTTCGGTGGCAGAGAAGGTCTTCTGGGGACATCAAGGAAGAGAGCTCTTTGAACNCTGTTGTTCCTTGGGAACCCTACATCCATGGTGGTCTCTTCTATCTATAGGCCCTGGTGTGNCAATCAGTCTGAGTTCTGCCCTAAGTTACTCCATGCTGTGTAAAACAGTGATTTTTTTTTTTCTGACCGTGCCTTGTCCCCAGAGATTCCATTATATAGGCAGTTGTATTTTATTTCATTTTTTAAAAAAGATTTATTTGTAATTGTGTGTGTANGTGTGTCTTTTTGTCTGTCTGTCTCTCTGTGTGTGATTGTCTGCCATATGTGTTCAAGTTCTTGAGGAGGCCAGAAGAGGACTTCAGCTTAGCAGCTTCTGTTATACTCTCCCATCCTTCCCCTCAGAGAGGCTACTCACCTCTCTGTCTGCTTCCCTGTCTCTCAGGCCTCTGAAGCCCATTGAAGTCTGCTGTGGCCTCTTAACTCATTATTATAGATATTTTATAACACACACACACACACACACACACACACACAGAGAGAGAGAGAGAGAGAGAGAGTGAGAGAGAGAGAGAATGTTACTGTGTGGTGTGTAATGAATGATCTCAGTTCATATTAGTAGCTAAGATTAATATTAGCAATTAAGAATGGAATAAAAGAACTGTGTTTGCCTTGGCCAGAGCTGTCAAGGAAAGTGGGAATATTTCTGGCAAATTGCTACCAATGAAACTACCTTTGTGAATTGTTATTCAATAAATTCTGATACTNTGGAAGGACACAGGTGTGTTCATCTATGTTTCGGACTGAGTAAGCCTCAAAGGATATCCTGACCTGTGGATTTCCATGCTAGGGAAGAACATACTGACACTCTGACATGAATTTCAGGTGGCCTTCTTGCCTCTTTTAAATGTCCTATAAATGAACACATTGGGAGAAGGACAATAAATTCTTGTGTCTGTGTGTGTTTCCTGTGTATGGAATAATCCCTTGGATCATCTAACTCTGTTTGCACTAAGAAGAACTAATATCTGGACCTGAAAACCTGAGCATCCTGCCATGATGGCAGGGGTGATGATGACTTCATCCAGCTTGAGCCTTTGGGAGTCTATGGAAGTAGATGGCAGGATTCTCAAGTAAAGTAATAATTATCAAGCACTTACTATCAGGTCTATACATGTTTTTAGTTAGAAGGGTAAGTTAATAAATGTGATCCTTGTAACATCCTTCTAAGACAGGTAACGTGATCATCACCATTCCAGAGATGAGAACACTGAGTTACAAAGGAATTCAATAGCTTGCTCAAATTGCNGAGTCAGGATTCAATCCCAGGCTGCAGGTCTCTGATCTGGTGTTATGCTATAATGCCTCCAGGGACTGGTGACATCTTTGCTCTACTACTGTGATATTTTGTACAGACTACAAATAGCACATCTGGAACCCGTTTCTGAAGTCTTTGGAGAAGCTATGTCTAGTGGCTTAGAGTCGCTTTGATATTAGAAAGCAAAGCCAAACAAAATGGAAAAGAAAAAAACACTAACATATGTGGGATATGTGATGTTGTTTTGCAAGCTACACACCAAANTGGTGTCTTTAGCCTAGGGACTGATCAAGGGGACAGCCAAAAATTCACGTGGCTGTTGGAGGGTCACTCTAGTGGAGACACACCTCCTTAATTGGCTCAGTCTTTCTGTGTCTGTGGTCCCAGCTCTTCAGCCATTTTTCGTGAGAACAGCATTGACAGAGACCAGACATGTGGTAGAAGCAGAATGTGTGGAGCGAGCTGCCAACCTCAGGCATCATTGTGTTAAACAAAGGGAAAGATGACAATGTGGTGAACGCTTCAACCCATTCTCCTTCCTCAATTGTCTTCCTGTGTTCAGTCTGAGCCAGGCTTTCTGTCTTGCTAATGAGCTATGTCACCTATTTGACATTCCCCATTCCAANACAGCAGCAAACAGGAGTCTGCAGTATTGCATGCATGCTGTCTTTGTTCTTCCACAACAAAGACCTGGGAATTTCGGTTAGAACATGATAGGTTTTCCTCCACCCTAGTTCCCAAAGCTGAACCCTGGCTATACAAAAATCATAGTGGATTCTTGGGTTGGATGATCCCATCCAGAATGAAGTCACTTCTCCCAGGGAGAAGTTTCCCCAAACCATTCTAGTCCTTTAGAAATCTCNTCTGAAATCATCCAGGGTCAACTGGATACCATCTGAAGCACCAAGTCCAAAAAGTCTGTCCATATTTAATACATTTTTAATTTTTCCCCAAATACTTGCAAACTNAAGTTGGTTGAATCCATGGAAATGGAACCAATTGATGAGAAGGACCAACTGTATCTATGTATGTTCAGGGCCTGTATAGCTACATGCATGTAAACCTGGGGTTTCTTGTTATGGAGTTACACTATTCATGCTGTTTCAGAAATTANGTCTAATTTCCAATCAAAATGTATCATCTTGTCCNATGCACATGTAAATCCACCTCATTATCTAAACTGTATATGCTGTTCTGCTTTAAATAGATGACAATGTCTTTTTAAAACACCCAATGATAGCAGTCTTATTTGTTTTCAGCCACTTTGCTGTAGTCATGAACAGTGAACATCCTTGGACATCTGTCTTTGATCACTAGTTTGAGTATTTCTGTGCAGTTTAGACTTTTGGACAGGATAAAGTATCCATGACCTTCAGTTTTCCTCCTCCACATAATGAGGACAGCTTGCAACAGACTGTGAGAATTAAATGAGATACTTAATATTGTGGGATGCTGTTATTCTAAACGTCTGCTGGGAATTTTCCACTTGATGGGCTTTTATTGTCAACAAAGACTTCCTTCCACCAGAAGTAGCTAAACAGAGACTGGAGGATGGCTCTGTGGGTAAAGTGTTTGCCCTACAAGCCTGACAACCTGAGTTTGGATCCTCAGAACCCACACAAATGCTGAGAAAGTGGAACACAGTGGCAAAGCATCTGGAACCCCAGGGTACCTCTCTGGGAGATGAGGTGCTAAGCCAGAACAGTGGGAAGCTTATATGCAGTTAGCTTGGCATGTGCAGCACTAAACAGAAGAGAGGGTCTCAAACAAGGACGAAGGTGAGGACCCACACCTGAGGTTATTCTCCAGATTCCATATACACACTGTGGTACAGGCATGCCCATACA
>LZPO01017454.1:38515-56624 GCA_001675575.1 Neotoma lepida
GAGGACAACTTGTGGGACTCAGTTCTCTTCTTCCACGTTTGGAACCCTGGGATCAAAAGCAGGTAGCTAGGCTTGGTGACTAGTGTCTTTAGCTGCTGAGCTATCTTCCCAATGCCATTATGACTATTTCAAGCATGACTTCAGATAATATTTCTGGAAACTTGACCTCATGTAGGCAACCTCACAACTCTGAATTAATTACACCCCCCAAAAAATGCAACTACGGTCAGTTTCTGGTTAAATTAGCCTGGAAAGTTTCTGTCATCTGTAATTAAGAACACTGCCTACCATATATGGACAGTTATCAAAACTATGAAGATAAGTGATAAGGAAGATGTACTTAGATTCTTTCCTATCAACGGATTCTCCTTTTTCTTGCTGACAGGGTAGATGTTGACCCAAGTTCAGTTAAGGCAATACAGAAAAATGGCTTCTTGGTACTTCTTGCTAGGAGTTTTCATTCCTTTCCAGTAAGAAAGACATACATAAGAAAACCATCCTTTCTTATAACTGTCCTCCATCTTTATGTTCTGGATGCTGTCATATAAGAATCAGTTCCTTGGACCTCTCGCAGCTAATTTCTGACTGTGAAGAGAGCTGTTATCCAAAGTACAAATGACAGATTTCAAGAATATAAGGTTCTTGGTTCTACAAATAGTACTGACTTTCCAAAGCAAACTGGAATGCTTACTTCTAAATTATCTTTAAAGAGAAACAAATCCCCTTTTAAGACATTGAATATTGGGTATTCTTGTTGTTTGTATCCAAACAAATGCTATTTTAAAAAAATGTTTTGAGCTTCCTTAGAGCAGCTGAGAGAAGCCATGATGTGGGATGGTCTTCTGTACATTGTGCATGTGTTTTGCTCTCATTGGTTGATAAATAAAGCTGTTTTGGCCTATGGCAAGGTAGGATAGAGCAAGGTAGGAAATCCAAGCAGAGGTTCAGGAGAAGGGCAGAGTCTGGGAGATGCCATTCAGCTGCCCAAGGAACAACATGCCAGCAGACCAGTAATGCCACAGCCATGTGGCAATACATAGATTAATAGAAATGGGTTAAATTAAATGTAAGAGCTAGTTAGCAATAAGCCTGAGCCATAGGCCAAACATTTTGTAATTAATATTAAGCCCCTGAATGGTTATTCAGGAACTGGCGGGAGGGAGNTGAACTTCCAATTACAAATGGCACCCAATGTGGGGCATGAATTTACAAAAAAGTCACTTGCCTGTGGCTTTGCAGCCATTCGCACACACTGGAGGTGCACACAGGTTCTCTTGCCAGAGTCACTACCCCGCTGCCTAGGTTTTCCTCTCTTTTTTCCCTAAGCCTTTGAGCAAGTTTGGAATTTTGGGGTGAGGGAGGAGCTGGTGTGCTGTGTGGGGCAGTGTGCCCTGGCAGGGCTATTTGGGGTCAGGCCACATCGGGCACCAGATAAAGTGAGAACCCACAGAAGTCTGTTCAATAATTTATTAAGGTATGCAATGGGAATAGCACACTCACGAATACAGAATGAAGCAGTGCCACCTCATCAACCAGGGGGATGGGGAAAAGTCTGGACAAGGTCACTGAGCTGTGGTGTCAGGAAGCCCTCAACCCTCCTCCTCAGTTCTTATCCAGTCATGTACCCAGACAAGACTATACCCATAGGGCCGTCACCCCAATACCATTGGCTAAATGGATCAAATTCCTACAACAAAGCTGAGTAAAGGTTTTGAAGTTTCCAGACCTCAGCTGTATAAGCTGCAAATTAACCCCATTTTTGTTGTTGTTGTTGTTTTGGTTTTAGTGTGTGTGTGTGTGTGTGTGTGTGTGTGTGTGTGTGTGTGTGTGTGTGTGTATTTGTTTGTTTTTAACCTGTATGTATAGCTGTGTGAGAGTGTCAAATCTAGGAGTTATAGACAGTTGTTAGCTGCCGTATGGGTGCTGGGAACTGAACCCAGGTCCTCTGTAAGAGCAGCCAGTGCTCTTAACAGCTAACTGAGCTGTCTCTTCAGCCTCCAACCCCACGTTTTTGAATCTTTTTTTTTATAAGTCCTGCTTTTTAATTAACAGAAAGGAACACATTTACATAATAAAACAAAACATACAATTCTATAAACTTCTAAATATACCAAACTTCAAAACGTTTTTGAATCTTAATTCAATTATTTATTTGGAGGGAGTATAACTATGTCAGAGCACATGATGTGTGTGGAGGTCAGAGGACAACACATGAGGAGTCAGTCTCTCCTTTTCCCAGGTGGGTTGTGAGAATCAAACTTCAGACCTGGTATAAGCACTTTTACCAGCTGAGCCATCTCATTTGCCTGGCATGTGGGTATTCTTCATCCAAGGAACACTTCTGAATGGAAGACTACCTCCTAGGGTAGAAAAACTGGCCTCACTGTAATGTCCTTTGGAAGAGAATGAAATTGGTCCAAGCTAGAATTGACTAATCTTACATAATTAGGCTTACACTGCTCCCTGGTATAAGAAAAATCTGGCACTCAGGGTCTCTCAACAAACATAACTTCCAGGTCTTGGAATTATAGCCTAGCATATGAATTCATGTCCGTTCTAGAGTTTGCTAGTCCCCGGGACTCTCTAAGGAATGACAATTGACACTACTCAGAATCTTTAGCTTCATATCTTATTTTAGAATCAACAAAAATTGAAGAGGTAGATAATATTTATCTTATAAACAAAGAAATAATGTTTGGGAAGACTAAATAACATTCTCCAAGTCACATAGCTGTGGAGTTTAGAGTTGTAATCCAAATCTACCTCAATGGGTCTCTTTGGCGCCACTGACTATCTAATGTACTGCATTGATTCTTTGGGGTAACCCCCTAGCCCTACCCCAAAGAATCAAATGAAGTGGGTCTGGGGGGACATTTGGGCATTAAGATCTCAAAAATGGCTTCATTGAGGTCTAAATTATTTAGTATAAAACTTACCATTTATAATTGTAAATGCACTTAGCTAAGATATATAAACCAAAGAATTGTGCAGCCATTACCTCAAATGTGATGTTATTATTTATTCTGAAATATTCCTCAGTAGGTTCATGTGTTAACTACTTGGTCCCTGTCTTAGTTAGGGTTTCTATTGCTGTGAACAGACACCATGACCATGGAAACTCTTATAAAGGAAAACCTTTCACTGGGGCTGGCTGACAGTTTGAGAGGTTTAGTCCGTTATCATCATGGCAAAAAGCATGGTATCATGCAGGCAGACATGGTGCTGGAGAAGGAGCTGAGAGTTCTACATCTTGATCCACAGGCAATAAAAGGAGAGATGGTCTACCACACTGGGCGTAGCTTGAGCATGGGAGACCTCAAAGCCTGCCCCCATAGTGACACACTTCCTCCAAGGCCACATCTACTCTAACAAGGCCACACCTCCTAGTAATGCCACACCCTGTGGGCCAAGCATTCAAACACGTGAGTCTATGGGGGTCATTCCTATTTAAACCACTACCATGTCCATCTGGTAGGGCTATTTTAGTAGATGGTAGAAATTTGAGATGGGGCCAAGATGTAGGAAGTAAAATTACATGGGGTGGATGTATCTATAGTGGTTATGACTGCTCTGAATTCTCTTCTCTCATCACTTCCCATCTGTCCTAAGGGGAGGAAGCTCTTCTGCCTCATGCTCTATTACAATGTCCTACTCAAGAACATGAGGACAAGCAACATGGACTGAACCATCCACAGCTGGGAGGCAGAATGAGCCTTCCTCCCAGAAGTTGTTTGCTTGGGTGTTTTGATCACAGCTCTACAANAGTAATTGATGTATTCATTTGGGACATTTCTATCACTATAGAAAATTCCCTCTTGGCAAGTTTCAGTCTATCCTTGCTCCCAGCTCTGGCCCCAGGTATGCCACTGGTCTATTTCTAGCTCTGTCAATTTTCCATAGTAGATAATTATACAGATATAATCATATCACATCCAGCCTGGTTTCTTTCCCTTTCCACACGGTCCTTGAGATGTCCCAATGCTACAACACATTCCTATTTATTGCTGAATGATATTCCACTGCCTGGGCATTCCATATTTTGTTGACGAGTATATGGGTTCCTTTTACTTTCAGGATACTGTGGACAATCCTGCAGAGAGCATCAGTACATGTGGCCTTGTGTGGAAATGTTTACATTTTCCAGAGTCTATTGCTGAGAGAAAACTTCAGATTCATACAATATTTTATAACTTTTAAAGGAAATTCCAACTGTTTTCCAATGTGTACCTTCTTACACCAATAATTTTTCATTTTAAAATTCTATTTTCTCCACATTCTTATCAACACTATATTTGTCAGTTTTAAGGAATTTGGCTACTCTGGTCACTATGGGGTGATATGGCATTGTTGTATTAATTTATATTTCCCTAGTGACTGATATTGAACATCTTTCCAAGTACATAGTAGCCAATTTTTACCTTCTTTCGTGCAATGCCTTTTCAAATCTTCTTCTCCCCCTTTCCATTGTATTTTGTGGTTACTTGAATTGTAAAAGCTATTTACATATTTTTAAACAAGTGAGATTGTGGGTATTGTTTCTTATAGCCATCATTATTTTCCAAGTCTCTTACATGACTTGTGAATGTTGTCTTTCACACTGTGACTGACCTCCTTATTTTCTTGTGGATGTTTTGCAGATATATATACATGTATATATGTATATATATATACATGTATATATGTATATATATATAAAATAATTTTAATGGAATAAAAATACTGATTTTTTTTTCAGCTTATGTGTTATGCTTTGACTAACTCAAGGTCGAGAAGGCTTTCTCCTAAGCATTTTCTGCAAGTGCTGTAGTTTTAGCTAGTAAAACTGCCCTTTCTCCATTAAATTGTCTAATGTATTGGCTGTCTNGTTCTGCGTTTTTCTTTCTTGGTGTGTGTGAATGCACAAGAGTGTGCATGCATGTTTGTGTGCACGTGGAAGTCAGAGGACAACTTCAGGTGTCATTCCTCAGGCACCTTCCACAGTTTTGCTTGAGACAGGGTCTCTCATTGGCCTGCAGCTTTGCCAAATAAACTAGACNGGGTGGCTAGCACTGCTGAAAATGCAAGCATACACCATCATGCCTGGGTGTTTTCGTGTGATTTGAGAATCTAAACTCAGGTATTCACACAGATATTCACACTTGTGAGGCAAGCACCCTCCTGACACTACAGGTTTAAGGCCNCCAGGACCAGCCAACGTTCAGGTGGAAGTCTCTGGAACTGACCAGCATCACTAGCTCTCCTTTGCCTTTCTGAGTTAGACAAAGATTTTGATGTGTTCTAGAATAAAACATGCTTTTCCAGACTTATAAGATGTGTGTGCTAATGTTGTCATTGTCTATTGACAGAAACCTGCAAAGGAAACTGACTATACAAAAGCAATCTATTTATCATCATCATCATCATCATCATCATCATCATCATCATTGCTATTAACCTTCATACATGTATAAAATATGTCTTGACTGATTCCACCACTTACCTCCACTTCCAACTCCCTGTAGGAACCCTGACCCCATCCCATCCACCTCTTAACTTCATTTCCTCCTTTTTTATCCATTACTTTTTAACCTACAGAGTCAGTCCAGTTAGTGTTTGCTGTCCCTAGGTGCATGTGTGCGTTGCTATCCACTGGTGTGTGAGGAACCTACCCATAACCGTATCCCCAAAGACAAGTGACTCTCCCTCCCTCCCCTACAGCCATCAATTGCCAATAGCTCCTCAGCTAGGCATGAGACCTCTGGAGCCCCTCCGCACTTAATGCAGAGAGACTCGTTACCATTCAAGTGCTGAGAATAAGCAACTCTGATGACTTAGCCATAGATGAGACATCAGTAGAACCTCACCCCTAGGTTCAGGGAAATCACAGAAATGGGGTGGAGGGAATTAAAGAGNAGTAAGGTGGGGAGGACACTGTGGTAGGCTGTCCTCTGAACATGACATAGCTGTTGCACACATGTACTGCCACAACTGTGCTTAATAGCACATGACCTCCACTGTGTCAACACAATTACAAGAGCAATCTTAAACCAAAAAATAATCACACCCTAAAATGATGGAGTGATTCTGTTCCTTCAGGAGCCACATCTATGGTGAGCTGTTGACAGGATCAAGGGCAAGATGTGACAGAGTAAATCAAAACACTAGAAGAGCTGGCTTTGCGGCCTGCTGTGTTTGAGTGCTGTGTACAGAGCTTTGTGTATATTATCTCCTGTAACCATCACTTCTCAAAAACTCTAAGTTGTGTTTCACAAAGATNAGATAACTTTGCCAAGGCTGTACAGCCCAGAGTCTGGATTCATACCTGAAAAGTTTGTCTATAAAATAAAACAAAAACAAACAAAAAACCATAGCTGTTAATATTGTAACAATAGCCTGAAGAATATATATTACTTAAAATGCCTGCAGGTGAGGCTGGCAAAATCCTTGGATAGGTGAGTTGTTCTGCATGAGGTGAAATGCATAGACTCTGAATTTTCTGTCCTGATGGCAATTTGGAATTTGGTCCCCTTACAGAATGGCAAGTCATTTTACATTTTGGTTCACTGTTCCTTTGAGTTTCTTCCTCTTTATTTTTTATCCTTATTTCATTATTATTTTAAATATTTATTTGTTTGAGATAGGGTCTTACTATGTAGTCCTGGCTGGCTCAGAATTTGCTATGTAGACCAGGCTGTCCTGAAACTCACAGAGATCCATCTATCTCTGCCTCTCAAGTACTGAGATTAAAGGTGCACATTACCATATTTGGCAAATTTCTTTCTCGTTTTTGATGATAGTTAACATTCATCTTTCCTTAGGGATGTTCTATAGAGGCCTAGAGGAGAAAGTGCTCTCTCCCNTCAGCCATCACAAAGACCTGGTGCTTTGTCTGCATTCCTCTAATGGCTCTTGTCTGGAAAGGTGATGCCCATGTGAAACCTGACACTTCTATCCAGACTGCCTTGTCACACNGGAGCCACTCTTTTTCAGCTTGAACACTGAGCCCATCTGCTGCTCTCTGTCCATTTCTGGTCTAGCCCATGCTCAGACCATCACCTATGTTCCAGCTCAGTAACTTTTGCTAAACCTCTNAACTCCAAGTCAGTAGTGAATTAAGTTGGAAAGCTTCTCTGGAACTATCTTGCCCTCCTGGAAATCTCCTATGCCTCCTTCAGGCCTTCTGCCAAAGTGTCCTTCCCCAGGAAGCCCTTGTTGGTACCACCTTTCCAAAAGAATTCACAGTCTTCTCTCCCTCTTCCCACAGTATTTTCCAAAGTCTTCTGAGAGTTAGTGGAGCGTTCCTAAACCCAAAAATCCAAATTCTGAAATGCTTCAAAATCAGAAATGTTTTGGCCACTGACATGATGGCACAAGTGGGAAATTCCATGTGGCTTCACATGACGGGTTGTAATCAATCAAAATTCANATACACGAACTAAAAGTATTATGTAAAATTACCTTCAGGGTATATATATAAGTTGTATATGAAAAATAAGCAAATTCCACGCTTAGACTTGGGCCTCATCCCCGAGACAACTCATTATATAAATGCAAATACTCAAAAAGCCCAAATCTAAACACTTTTCTCTCCAAGTATTGTGGATAAGGGCTCTTCAGCCTAAGTAGCACTCATCCCATGGTACCCAATTTATTTCCACATCTGTCTATCCAGCAGTGACTTGAACTCTGCAAGGTTGGCATGTTGTACCTTTCATCTCTAAACAACCCCACACAGGTGGGACAGAGTAGATGCAAAATGAATGTTGATATTAATAACTAATAATTCCAGTCACTGCATGANGGAGCCGTGTTTACATTTTCCTGGACTCCTGTAACCACTGCTCCTGGTGTCTTCATATCTTTTTCCTTCTCCTTCTAAGAATACAGCTTCTCCTCACCCCCTGATTATCTAACCCAGGTAGGGTTATCAGTCTTAGTTCTCTGTTCCTTCCCACAGTAATGGCCATGACATAACATGGGCCAAACAACTACACTGTCTTACACTCTGTCTGATAAGTAGGTAAGAGGGAGGAGATGTATGTGAGCCAAGCTGGACCTACCATGACCCTTCTTGGATTGTTTTTCTTTCATTCATGAGACCTTTGTCAAGACTTTTTATGTTAATCGATACTTCATAGCTAGGTAAAATTATCCTTATATGGAACCAAAAATTTGTAGGCAGTTGTCCAAATTAATGTACTCTAAGATGTCAACTTTTAAAAAGCACTACAGTATATTAATTTGTACACCCAAGTAAAATGGTGCAGAAGTGAAGGAAACATTAAATTGGGAACTTGCACACTTATCAGGAATGCTCCATTCACTCTGCCTGATCCCTCAGTGGCCTTGGATTTCACTGANGCTTGTCCCCTCCCTGGAACTCCATTCTGCTCTGGTTTCTGTGGCAATAGTGCTTTGCTGAGTTTTTCTACTTACTTCTGTCTCCACTGTGGATTCTCTTGCCCTGGGATTTGTCCCTGGTGAAGATGGATATTATTTTATACCTTTTAGATCACACAAATTTGGAAGGCTGGAGTCAGCCCGTCTGATGGCCATCTTCCTCCACCTGTGGGACTCTGTTCTCAGCAGGAAAGACAGAAGCCAGGCAGACACCCCGTGGAGGAACGGAAGGAGAGAGAGAATGCACGTTGGGAAGGCTCCACAGTCTTGAATCCCGAAGGTCAGGGATTTCTCTTCCATTCACTAANTGCAGCACATTTAGGGAAGTTCTGCTAACTGGTACCTAAACTTTACCCCCAGGCCTTCCTCCTGCCATTCTCAGAACACACAAACAGTGATGGTTTAGTGCGGTGACATGCCCAAGGCCAGGTCTTCAGCAAGAAAGTGAGTTTCTATGGCCTGTGATAGTTTATCCTGGACACAGTTCAGCAGACTAGCATAGTTTGCACTCATCCTACCTTCCTGGAAAGATGCTTAAAGCTCTAGTCTATGCCTTCCCTCTAGCACAGCCCTCCAGGAAACCTGAATCCTTAAGAAGAATTCTTATGTTTGTATGCTGACTCAGAAAGAAAGAAAATTTTTTTCTAACTTTGGAAAAAGGAAACCAATCAATTTTCTTTTTCAGGCCCTGCCTGTAAATGTTGTTGTTTGGACTGGGGACACTGTTTGGAGGCAGCTGCTATACGCTACCATCCTCAACTCTGTTCTGCTTAATGGCTTTTGTACATGCACTTGTTTACATGACGGACTAATTGAAAACTCTACAGGACTGAAATAGCATTTACAAAAGCATCATGTCTTTCAGAGTCTTGGAGAAAAACTTAAGTTCTTGAGGACCCGGGAAATAGGCAGCCACTATTTCCCTTACCTATGAATACCCTCTCTAGCAAATTCTCTGAAACCCAGCAGTGACATTTTATATCTAACAGTGGCAAAGAAGACCTGAGAGGTCCTGAGGTAAATTATCCGGGCAGCATTTCCTTAGCTAACTGGAATTGGATTTGGTTAATGTGAAACTTTGAAAATCCCAGGGGTGCTTATCCCAGCAGTCCTGGCCTTTCTGGCTAATCTGTTGGGCATTGGTCCACTCCTTGCCTGTCTCTATTCTTGATCATGGGGATGACCCCCACAGTGTGTGTATCTAGAGCAGCTGTGACAGCTACCTTCCTAAAGGACTGTGGCTCTTGTTCACCCGATGATCAGCATGGAAGACGCTGCTTGAGAAGAGAGCACACAGACAGGAAGCAGAGGCGAGAGCTGGAGTCAGAGAGTCTTCAGAGCACCNATTAAGCCAAGCCCGGACGAGAGTGGCTTGGGCCTTTTGTGGATATTAACCTCATTCTTAGGGCTGTTACATTTGCGTTCACAACTGCTTTTTTCTCACTTGGCACTGAAGGATTCCTATCTGATGTGGGTCCTCTTCGGACTCTGTGCATATAGATAGATTTTTTTTTTATAGAATCGTCAGGACAGTGAGCCACACCCACACATATCTGCACCTTGCACCTCACTGTTCAGGCCTCACTCAGCTCAGCTCAGCTCATTCCCCTGTTGCTGCATACCCACAGAGTCTTTGATTTTGGTAACTCCAGCTGTGCTCAGTTCTAGCTCAACACTGTTTTCCAAAAGCAACCAAAGTAGAAATCATAGAGTAGGTGGGCTCACAGCAAGATCCTAGAGTAGGCAGCTGAGGCATGACCTGGGGACTGGTGAGGACTCTCTTGCAGATCTCCTGAATGAAAGACTCTTGGGGTGAGACCTTGGGATGTTTACTTTGGCCTGCCCACCAGGGAGGATGGGAGCTAACTGCAGCGTGAAACTAGNCGAAAGGATGTCTAAATCATTGCAACCTGAAGAACTATTATCACTTGTAGTGAAGGAATTCTGAGGATCAGGAAAGCATCTTACAGGCAATGCCTTAGGACACAGGATATGAAGCTTAAGTGCTACAGCCAGTCATTANGACTTTTGACACTTGTGGGTACCAAAACCAGCGAAGATCAATGGACCCCTGTGCTTTCCCAGCATCAAGTGAGGAAGGAAAGGCAAGTGTAGGGATGGGGATAATGGGGGCAATGGGGGTGTGTAGGGATGGGGATGTAGAGAAGGGGGTCAGTCGGGGGCTTCATGTTGCTGCTGAGGAAGAAGAAACCATTTCCAAGCAATTACTTTTTTAAGAAAATTAATTTCTTAGATGATCACATTTTTATTTTCTCTCTCTCTCTCTCTCTCTCTCTCTCTCTCTCTCTCTGTGTGTGTGTGTGTGTGTGTGCTATTCAATGTAGTAAGTCTGAAAGTTTGGAGAAGGAGGTAATCAATGATGTTCCGAGCCAGTCAAACTCACCTTCTCATGCACTGGCAGCTTATCCAACAGCATCAGTCCTTGTCATGAGGAATGTCATTTGGAAGAAACTCCCTACCAAGTCCTCTGAGCACTGAGTGCTTGGTTGCCTGCTCGTTTAACACATCACTTAACATATCACACATCATGGCACTTAGGGGGTGTTGTCCATTCNTGAAGGGAGCAGCAGTAGAGCCCCTGTACTTATCAGAAACTGCCTCATCTGGCAGCATCTGAGCCTTTTCATTCAGCATGGATTATGTATCATTTTGCCGCCGTGATAAAATACCTGAGAATATCCTCCTAGAGGATGAAGGATCCAAGTATCTTAGTTAGGGTTTCTATTGCTGTGATGAAACACTATGACCAAAGCAACTTGGGGAGGAAAGGGCTTATTTGGCTTACACTTTCACATCATNGTTATCCTTGCAGGAACTCCAAAAGGGCAGGAGCCTAGAGGCAGGAGCTGACACAGAGACCATGGAGGGGTGCTGCTTGCTGGCTTGCTCCTCATGACTTGCTCAGTCTGCTTTCTTATAGAACTCAGGACCATTATCCTTGGGGTGGCCTCATACACAATGACATCAATCACTGCCCCCGACATCGATCACTGATTAAGAAAATGCTGGCCTACAGTCTAATTTATGGAAGCATTTTCTCAGCTGAGGCTCCCTCCTCGCTGATGACGCTAGCTTGTGTCAAATTGACATAAAACTAGCCAGCACACTGAGGTTTCAGGCCTCTGTCCCTTGGCTCCACTGTCTCTGGGTCTCTGGTGAGGCAAATATCACAACAGGGGCACATGGTGGCTCAAAGCTGCTCCTCTCATGGANGCAAAANGAACAGGGAAGAAGAGTCACAGACAAGACANTTGCTTCCAGGGCGTGCCCACAGTGAGCTACTTCCTCCACCTTGCCNCCACCTCCTGGTTTCNACTACCTCCTAACAATGCCATCAAATTNTNACTATTAATTGATTAATCCACTGATAGTCAGAGCCTTCATGATCAAATTATTTCCCCCAAGGGGAACCAAGTTANTAACATGAGCCTTTTATACCCAAGCCTTAACAGTAAGCATGAAGTTAAGCAATGACCCTGAGTACCTTGACCAGTTGGAAGACTCCCCATTCTCTCCTCCCAGGTCAATTATCCTTCTAAACACGTGCTTGTTGTGGAGGCAGTCTCTCAAAACAAGGGAAAGTTCTGTGTAGACCAGAGGAGTCTGGGATGTAGAGAAACAGCCAAGCAGGTCCTAGGCTCTGCTCAGCAACCATAGAGGAGTCCAGGCAGCCCTAGAACCTTCAGGTTCTCCTGCAAAATCAGCCTGCCCTCCCAGATTTAATGACATCAAAAGAGATGACATTTCTCCAGGCTTCTCTTAGAGACATCCACGTGGAGCAGAATTTCATCCTTCCAGGTGTGCTCTGCACCATCCATCTCCCGGCCTCTCCCTCTGTTGCCAAATAATTAGTTCCTGTTCAACAAGGCTATTTTTGTTAAATGTCTATTGAGTGAGGTAAGGCTCTAGGATGAAGGCCAATGCCTCCACATGCACATTCTCTCTCTCTCTCTCTCTCTCTCTCTCTCTCTCTCTCTCTCTCTCTCTCTCTCTCAGATATGCATGTTCACATGCTTGCACAAATACCGCCTAATATTCATGCTCACATGCATTTCTTCTCTGTTCTCATACTCATGCATATACACTCACAAGCAGGATGTCTTTGTATCTAGGTATTTTATTGTTCAATATAAAAGAACCCACATGGATAAAGCCAAACAATAAAAGCTCACTTGCTCCTCTGCTGCAGCAACTGCCATTCATGTAATCTAGTATTGTCATGACTGGTGTAAAATCCCACCATGAGGGCTGTTACTCACCAAGACTTCAATNATTCTCCTGTTCCACTCACCTGTGCCAGTAAGAAGCAAGAAAAGAATCAGCATCAGGGAGACCAACCATTGCCTTTACCGCTTATTTACATATTCAACTAAACGCCCGTCTCCTACCACTTGATATGCACCATCCACTTTCTGTCCTGCTCTTATCTGAGCCATTAGAATTAGCCAACGAGACAGACAAGGATGACCTCGCTCATGGACTTTATACTCTCAAGGAAAGGAACAATAAGCACACAGAGTAAGAAGGTACTATGTTAGAAAGTGATTAATACCACCTGAAAAACAATTCACAGATTAAGTCAAAGGGGAGTGCTTCGTGGTGTGGCAGGGGTTCTGGTTGCAAACTGCAAAGAGATGAAGTCCTCATAAGCAAACCGTCTGAAGAGAAGCAAGTTACATGGGGTGTTCGTGGAGAAAGGATGTAAGTACCAGATCCAGGATGAACTAGAGCGAGTGCAGGTCCTGAGGCAGGAGCATGATTCTTGAGGTGAGAAAGAGTCAGGAGAGTATGCGGCCAGAGTAATGTGAACAGTGGAAGGGGGAAAGAGAGGAGGTTTGGAGAACTAGAGGGGTGGGATTAAGCTGGCAAATTAAGAACCGTGATTNTTGGTGTGGGGAGTCAGGAAAGGATTTTGAGTAGTGGTTTCAGGCAATCCAGCCAGGCTGCATTCTGGGGGATGATATGTAGGAGGCAGGATAGAGGCAGGCCACCTCTTTCTAAGTCACAAGCAGAATCCAGGAGAAAGGTGTGGATGGGCTGGGCCACACCAGCCACGGTTGAGGGAGAGAATGTTTGGATTCTAGTTAGACTGTGAATCTTGAGTGTTAACGTGGATTCTTCGTGGACTGCTTGTAGGATGTGAGAGGAAGAGCAGTACCCAGAGTGTGTGGGCCGAGCAACTTGGACAATGCCACTGCCCTGAGCCAGGGTGCAGAGTGTGAAAATTACGTGTTCCATAGCTTGTCTGGAGCCAGGCAGAGGTGGCACTCACTGGATGTACCTTTCCTCTATACAGGCCTCTCTTGTCAGTCTGATTCCTCACACTGCTTCCCGGTGAACCGACTTGCCTCCTTTCTGAAGCCTTGGTCTTCTTACCTTTAACTCGTGGTCAGGAAGGATTGGAAGATTTCCTGAGAGGAGGCACAGTGCCAANGGTCAGCACAGACTAAATGTTGGCTTTGATTAGACAGAGGTCTGAGCTGGCTGTTGAGCAGGAAAGCAGGAGTGGTTTGGGGTGGTCTTTCCTCTCCCTCTGTATCATTGGAAGTTTTCTGGGGTCTTCACAAGCACTGTCTTGATTATAGCTTTTAATTGCTCACATAATCTAGGCCAAACTTTAATATTTGTAATCAATTAATGTATATATATATGTATACATACACACATATATATAGATATTCCTCTGTGTGTGTGTGTGTGTGTGTGTGTGTGTGTGTGTGGTGTATGTGTATATGCACGTGTGTGTGTGTGTGTGTATGTGGAGGGGTGAATGTGCCCTTGTTAGCATGTGTAGAGACTAGAAGTTGACTTTCTGTATCTTCTTCAACTGCCTTTTCACTCTTTGTTTTTTTTTCATTATTGTAAGAGATTTATTGAAAGAGATATTTATGGCACAGACAGGTGGACAGCAGCATGGTAGGGCTCTGATCAGGCCGGTGTGGCAGAGTGTGTTAGGGGAGCGGTCCCTTCATACAGGATTCAGAGGAAAGGGGGAGGGAAGTAGACAGAAAAGTTCCCATCACCACCCCCTTTTATTTGAGGCAGAATTTCTCACTGAGCCTGATGCTCACTGCTACAGCTCAACTGGCTGGCCAGCAAGCCTCCATGATCACCCTGACTGTACCCCAACACTGGGATNACAGACATGCACAGCCATGCCAGTTTTTAATGTCCTCATGCTTACACAGGAAGCACTTCCCCCACTGGGCCCACCCCCAGCTCCCCAGGCCAGGCTTTGAAGCATTGGTTAGGAGCTTGCCATAGCCCACACCAGCCTTGTCAGTGGTCCCATCAAGCCACGGTTCCCTTTCCAACTTCTGAGTGCATATCCAGACCTCGAGCCCTATTCCCAGCTCCTCTAGAACACCTCTCCTTTCTCCCACTTCTCAGTAATGTCCCACTGTTTACTTGGGACACAGACCAAAGGCTCCATCTCTGTAAAGCTTCCTCTACCCCTCCAATCATTTAGGCATTTTGTTGTTGTTCTCTGTAGCGCTGTGAAGCTAACACAAAGCCCACTGTACTAGTCACACATCACAGAACAGGTTGATGTTCAAATAGTTAGCTACTTGTATAGGCTGGACACTGACCAATCAGAAGAGTCACTGGTGGCTACCTACCAGCCTGTGAGCACCAGATGGATACCAGCTTTCCCATGGTCTTGTTCGNTGATTCGCCTGCCTCCTCTATTTGGTGATTCTATAGTCCCACAGGCCAGGGACCTCCATCTTCTATTCCCATACTCCCCAAAGAGTACCCATCAACTGCTACCCCTCCCTGGATATTTTCTGTATAAATAGTCATATTAAAAATAAATACAGAAGCCAGGCGGTGGTGGTGCACACCTTTAATCCCAGGATTTGGGAGGCAGAGGCAGGTGGATCTCTGTGAATTCGAGGCCAGCCTGGTCTACAGAGTGAGTTCCAAATCAGCCAAGGCTATACTGAGAAACCCTGTCTCAAAAAACCAAAATCAATCAATCAATCAATCAATCAATCAATCAATCAATCAATACAGCAGTCTCAGCCTCTGAAGTCTCCTTCAATCAGTTTCTCACCCATGGGTGGTACTGCCTGCATCAGGAAGCCTGCCTTTTATCTACAAAATGGCCATAAGAAGGCCCCATTTTCTTCTCCCACTTACCACTCCTCTTCTCATGTTGGAGCTGAAGGTGTCTGCCTAAGATCAAGTTTTCACAAACTGCACAGCCAAAACCCATAGCACCTTCCCCTGCCACCGCCTTCAGTGCAAGCACTAGGCCCCGGGTGCCCAGCAGGGGAAATGGATGACAAGGGCGGTTGGAGGTTGTTCACANGTACAGCTTCCAGCTTGGTCCAGCTTTGGCAACTTCTGTCGCCTCCTGGTCTTCACTTGTGTGCTCACCTTTTCTAGTCTCAGCTTAAAAGTAGATTTATGAAATTTATTCCCTTTCTGTCAGGAAAAGCAAACTCTAAATAGGCCAGAGTAAATTGCCTAGGGATTTGAATAAATGATTGTTTTGCCTAAGTGGCCTCTCATACATAGCCAAAGTCTGTGAGTTTGGCCAAAAAAATAAATAAAAGGAAAGTGAGAAAAAATTAGATTAAAGAGGGTTGGACAATCTACACAGAATTCTCCAAAGTTCAAGCTAGAAGAGGTCCTGGAGAGCAGCTTTCAAACTGTTTAAAACTGTGTTCTCAGGATCCCTTGGGGCTATCAAGGATGGGGGTGTGTGGAAGTTCCAAGAAGCCCCATGAAGAGAGACTTTATGCTCTTCAGCATCTCTCCAAGCAGCCTTGCTACAATTCTGTTTTACACAAGTGATTACTTGAAGAGAGAGGCCCACAGTTAAAAATGATTTAAAATTATTGCTAAAAAGAAAAAAAAAACATGCTTTTTGTAAAGGTGGTCTGAACATTTTCCAGGTGAGAAAACAGGGCGAGGGTGGTAAGTGCTTCGTCCAGATCCACCAAGCCCTGGAGACCCATGTAAAGCTCAATGTCAAGCTGTCTCACTCACAGCTTCTTTTCCCTTCATACCTGACTGCCTCANGGTATTCCACAGTTACTGTCATCCACCCCACATTCCTTTTGCTTCTGTCAAAGGCTTTTCATCTCCCCTTCTGCAGGTAGCTGAGGAGAGGAGTTATTCACCTGGCATATTCCTTCAAAGCCTTACCCCCAAGGACGGGGTGATTGGTCCAAGAGTGAACACAAAATCCAAGCACCCTCAGAGTCCTTCCATGAAGGGTGGAAATAACACATAGGTAGAAACACTCGGGACTTCTGGCACAAATGCCACTATCATCCTCTAGGAGGCCCTTCTGAGGTCACAGTGACTAGTTTGTGCATGAATCCAACACAAAGGAAAGCATGGAGTGATGGAGAAGAAGCCACGTTTGAACCTTCAGATCTGGTGTGTCCAAAGCTTGTACTCCGGTACCTCTGGGCTTTTAAGTCACATGAGCCATTTAATTGTTGTCAAATTAATTTGATTGGGTTTATACAATGTGTTGTAATAGTATTCTGAGGTGTTTTATTAGTCTGGGTTTCCTTTTTGTTGTTGTTTTCATTTGGTTCTTGCCACTATATTGAAACACCTAAGAGAGACTCAGGATTGTGGAGGTGCAGAGTCTACAGGCTCTTGTGGGTGGAGTCTCAAGGTGGCACAGAGCATCAAAGAGCAGGGGGCAGCACAGTTTCTGATTGTGGGGCCCCCATCCTGATGCTTTTATGTAATCTTAATCACTTCCTGAAGGCCCCACCTCCACACACTATAGTTAGATCATTTCTATTCTAACATTATTAATATATCTCAACTATAGCACACATGTCCTAATGTAACTTTTATTTGTAGAGTATTTTACTGTACACCAGTCAATAAGCAAGAACAGTAGTGTATCCATCATGATGTACTGCTGGCAGAAATACACAGATGAGGGTGTGATAGCCTCATGTCTATCTAATGCTTTTTATAGATTTGAAGTAAAAGTGGTGTGTCAACAATGTCCCCAAGACCTTGATTTATAGACTCCTTNGGTCTCTTTGTTACTTTCCTATTTCTGTGAAGAGACACCATGACCAAGGAAACTTATAAAAGAAAGCATTTAATTGAATGCTTGCTTACAGTTTCNGAGGGTGAGTCCATGATCATCATGATGGGGACCATGACAGTAGGCAGGAAGTCACAGNACTGGGGCAACAGCTGAGAGCTTACATCTTATCCATATGCATAAGACAGACAGATTACCTTGAGCCTCAGAGGGGACTTTGAAGTTGGACTAAATGCATTTTTCCCCTTGCATTGTGATATGGCCGTGAGCCTATGGGGGCCAGGGGATGGAATGTGGTGGCTTGAGTGAGAATGGACTCCATAGGCTCCTGTATTTATTTGAATGCTTGCTTAGCAGTTGATGAAACTGCTTGAGAAGGATTAGGACGTGTGGCCTTGTTGGAGGAGGTGTGTCACAGCACAGGGCAGAGGTAGGGGTAGGGATAGTTTGAGATTCTGAGGTTTCAAAAGCAGACTTCAGTCTCTCCTTTTCTTGGCCGCCACCTGTGGGTTAGATGTAAGCTCTGAACTCCTGCACCAGCACCACCAGCCTGTCTGCCTTCTGCCTGCTCCCCACCATGATGGCCATGGACTCACCCTCTGAAACTGTGAGTCCCAATTAACTCAATAAATTGCCTTGGTGGTGGGGTCTCTTCGCAGCAGTAGAAAGTAACTAGGA